>LUCW03000073.1:0-17951 GCA_001586965.3 Sphaeroforma sirkka | reverse complement strand
CCGCCCGCGACTTAGCACCACCTCGTTGTGGCATTACGTTGATCAACCAACAAGCATAGGTAACCGCTTCAAGCCAAAACTCATCGCCCAGTCCAGCCTGCAGTAGAAGAACCCGGGGCCATCTCGATCAGGGTTCGATGTGCACGCTCACATCTTCCATTATGTTCAGGAGTACGTGCTGCCCAGTCAAACTCTGCTTTTATGCCTCTTGCTGATAGCATAGACTTCCAAGTCTCTGTTGACAACCTCCCCCCCTCTATCACTATGAGCCTTCTTCGGGAATCGCTTCAACACTGCAAATTCAGTGTCCAGCAAGTGACGCATTGCAGCAGTCGCATCACTCTTTTGCTTCAGGCCCAAACACCAGTAGTGGTCCGTTGCATCGTCAAGAACCTGGAGACCGAATTGTTTTCCAGTGAGTGATTTGTGTCTTCGAGGTCTCGAAGATATCTACGTACAGCTTCGATCCCGGAACTTCTAGAACCACAGATTTACGTTTACCCTTTCGACCCGACCAACTTGCGAGTAATTCTGGCCCGTGTCATCTTGCCTGCACGCAAGCTCCTACAGAAGGGAAGCTTCTCACCCCAACGTCTGGCAACTTTCTCCATTCCTGCCCAAACCATTGTCTCTTTCATCAGTTCCAAGCTTACATGGCCAAGTCTATGATGCCACATGAGCATATCTGCTTCACCATCATCGGATGCCACAAGGGCCTTATCTTCATCGATAATCTTTGTACCCGAATGTGCTCGGTTGACGGGCGACTTCAGATCCTTCAGGGAAACGATGTATAGCCCTTGTCTAACCGTTGCTTTCACCCAAACCACACCCTGCGGATCAAATAATGTGCAGTCGTTCTTCTCGCACGTCGCCTTCCAGCCGTTCTTAACAAGCTGTCGTACGGATAAAAGTTGAACACCCGCCTTAGGAATGAGAAGAGCTAAACCAGTCTCAGGACAGCCGCGCAACTCTCCCTCACCATCTGCATGCAGTTTAGTGTTGCCAAGCCCGGTCAATCGCTTGTTAGAGGGTCTCACTGCAGACAGAGCATCCTCCAATAACAACAACATGCTTGCTGGCACCTGTGTCAATCGACAAGCTCGTTAGCAGATAAGACCAGATCACCCACGCCCAGCAATGAAACCCGCCGATGTTCGCTGATTGTGTTCTCCAATTCAGCTTCAGCGATTGAGGTGACGGATCCATCCACAAGTAGATCATCCTCGGCAAAGGTGTCATCATCGTCGAGTGTAGTACAGTTATCTTCATCTGTAGCTGAGATAAAGCCACCCTGAACTTCATAATCCGATGAAAACCTCCAGATAGCAACCCGGGTGGAGCATCCAATTCATCATCAAATTTGCTCTCGGCATCGGAAGAATCAGAATCGGTGGAATCACACATCAAGGCCGGCATACCACCATCAAGTGTCGGAATCTCCGTCATCACCGATCGCCATCAATCCAAATCCGAAATAGCCATTGTCATCATCATTCTCATCGTCGAGATCTGGGCAGTCTCGTTTGATATGCCCTGGTTTCTTGCAATTCAAACACGCCATCTTACCACGACAATTAGCCCGAGTATGCCCGGGCTTAAGGCACTTGAAACAAGTAAGCTCCCGGCCATCTCTACTACCAAAGTCACCTCTTGGTCGGTCGAAACCACCTCCTCGTCGACCCTTCTGGGCTTGGTGGTTACCCTTGTGATATCGTCCATTAGCATAAAGACCGATATCTTCGTCGTCGTTGTCATCATCGTAGACACCGAGTCCAGTCTCAAACACAATGGCGGCTTCCTTCACTTGCTCATAGCTGAATCGATTTCCGTTTGCAAACTTCGCATTCAAGTCAATCTTCAGCGGCGCAAACTGACGTGGAAGGCCCTTCATGAAGGATATGCGTTTCCGAATGTTAGTCAACTCATCCCCCTGACCTGCAAGCTGGCCAAATAGAATCTCACATCGGTCGGCGAGTTCAGCAACATTTTCTCCATCGTTCATCTTCATCCTATCTAACTTCTGAGTCAACGCGTCCAGATTGGCCTCCGTCTGGCGGTTCATTGCGGTAGCGATCTGGGCCAAGGCAACTGCAGGGTTATCAGTGTTACGGACGTATCCAAGACAACAGTCTTCAACGCTCTGGACAATCATGGAGTAGGCAATCTCCCTCTCACGGTCTGTAGCGGCATTGAAGACGGCCTTTTCCTTCAGCTTAGCTTCCATCTTCAACTTCCAGTTCGGGTAGCCGGTGGCATCCTTCAGTTTGGGCTCCACGTACTTCATCCTCTCGGTTTGGTGATCAGTGGTCTCTCTCTCTCAAATCAGCGCTCTCTAGCTCTCTCTCTCTCTCTCAAATCAGCGTTCTCTAGCTCTCTCTCTCTCTCTCAAATCAGCGTTCTCTAACTCTCTCTCTCTCTCTCTCTTTTCTCTCTCTCTTAGGCACTCGAGTCCTTGGTCTCCAAAAATTTCAAGCTTTTAGTCCCGTCCGCTGCTTCCATGTTAAATTTTTCAACTCTGTGAAAGTTATCTTTATTTACTTTTGTATTCCGTATTTATACTATTTTTCGTCAAAATTGAACGGCCCTTTCGGCTCGAAAATTTGCCTTGCCAAAGAAATTCCAACGGACGTGCGCGATCTATTTTTAGATTCCATCTCTAAAAAATACAAACACAATTTCTTCAAATACACTTAAACTTCCAAGACTCATAACTCAATGAATATTCACTCAAACAACTTGAATAAGGTGTCATATGAAAGGAAACCCATTTCCTATCAAATGACACCTGTAACAAAATTATACATTTAATAGGTCAAACACAATCGGCCTACGAAATACATTCGTAAACACAACATACAAAAAACATCGTTAGATAATCGGTTCCTCGATGGACTAGGTCTGAGTCCAACACTTAAACATCATTCACCTTTGACAATATGATTTTTCTACAACTCAACCCATGTTTTATGGACGCAAGACATAGTCATTTGGTTCAGAGATGGCCGAAGCATACTTGTTTCATCTGCCTTAAACCCGCATACTCAACGACATGTCTTCAACATAGATTCGACAGTTTGATCGGTAGCAGAAGGCGTTTCATCATATGACTTCCCAGATCTTCTGACGAGAAACCTGATGACAATGCTATTGGTCAGAGCATTTAAGGATTGAACTCGATCGGCTCAGACCGGCAGATTCCGACAGTGATGATGGTATTCCTTGCATGTGTGATTCCACCGATTCTGATTCTTCCGATGATAAAATCAAATTTGATGATGAATTGGATGCTTCCTCACCCAGGTTGCGTATCAGTGGAGGTTTGTCTCGGTTACAAACCACAGGGTGGCTTTATCTCAGCTACAGATGAAGATAACTGTACTACAGTTAGGACGATCACGGCACACCTTTGCCGAGAAGAGATCTTTGTGGATGGATCCGTCACTCAATCGCTCTGAATTGGAGAACATTCAGCGAACATTCGGCGTTTGCATTGCTGGCGCGCCTGGTCTTATCTGCTACACGAGCTTGTGGCAGACACAGGTGCCAGCAACGCATGTTGTTGTATTGAGGATGCTCTGTCTGCATACGTGAGACCCTCTAACAAGCGATTGACCGGGCTTGGCAACACTAAACTGCATGCAGATGGTGAGGGAGAGTTGCGCTGCAACTGTCCTGAGACTGGTTTAGCTCTTCTCATTCCTGAAGGCGGGTGTTCAACTTTATCCGTACGACAGCTGGTCAAGAACGGCTGGAAGGCGACTTGTCGCAAGAACGACTGCACATTATTTGATCCGCAGGGTGGTTTGCAAAGCAACGGTTAGAACAAGGATATACATCGTTTCCCTGAGGGATCAATGTCTTCGCCCGTCAACCGAACATTCGCTGACAAAGATTATCGATGTAAGATAAGGCCCATAGGCATCCGCTTGGTGCCGAAACAGATATGCTCAAAATGACATTGTCTAGACTTGGCCATGTCAGCTTGAACTGATGAAAGAGACAATGGTTTTTCCAGGAATGGAGAAATCACCAGACGTTGGGGTTCGTCCGGCTTTAACCTCTTGCAGATAGCAGCTTCAAAATGCAGAACATCATCAACAGAAAATTACTCGCAAGTTGAGAATCAGGTCATTCCGTAAACGTAAATCTGTTCAAGCATTTTGAGAAGTTCCAGGATCGAAGCTGTCCGTTCGATATCTTCGATCGAGGTTTCGAAGACACCGTATTCTTGTAACTGGCAAATACAATTCCTCCAGGTTCTTGACGATGCAACATCAATTCACTGGTGTTTCTTGCCTAAAGCAAAAGCAGAGTGAATGTCTGCAATATAGCTTACTGGTCACTAGAGCCCATAATTCAATGTCTCACTCTCGAATCAGAATCAATCCAGTCAGATTGTTGAAGAGTCCAGTTTCGTCTGCACACTTTGGAAGTCTCATGCTAACCGCATAAATTTAATGCAGCAGCAATACAATCCATAATGTCTGATAGTGGACATCCTTCCCTAATCGAGATGACCCGACCCTTCTCACTTTCAGGCTGGACTCGATGAGACTTGGCTTGAAGCGGTTACCTGGCACGTTGGTTGATCAACGTCCCACAACGAGGTGGTGTCGAGTCGCGGCGGAACTATGGTCAGGAGTTAAAACCTGATTTGTCGCAGACAACAAGATTTGCATGAAAGTATCTTTCTTGACCTTTCTGGACGGCGGGGTAGAAAAAATGCTTGGTCATCTTCATTTTGTCAGCCTTAAAACTCTGAATACTGTTGACGGGCAGAATGTAGATCATAGAGACAAAGCGTAGCAAATCAAACATCAATTCATCATCCCATATCGCCTTGAGCATTCATTGCCAGTCACGATTCGAGGGTCATCATCAATAATTCCGAGTTGAAGATGATGATAGTATTGACGATGAAGATGCTTCTTTGGCAACAAGGATACTCACAGCGTCAGAATCAGATGAGGATAGTCTAATGGAGATGAAAGAATGGATCGATGCCGCCGACGATGATCATCACTGGATGAATCATCTACTGATGGAGGTGATGAATCAGGACCCGGTGAAACATCTTGGTTAGGCTCGCCGCCCACTCAATCCAGAAAGTGATTTTCCCTGGTAAGCAGACACCTACCTATGGCAGGACAATTGTAAACCCGCGTAGATCGTACACGCGACCGAGCCAATGACATGATGTCCCCTGCAACATGAGCTTAGTCATACTTGTCGACATCGGCCTGGAGCATTGATCTAAGAACGTGAACGTGGTTCCAATGTACTTACGCCCATCTCCTAAAACTGCAAGACCATTCAACTTCCACATTGTGTAAAGCACTCTTGAACTTGAATCTCGGCTTCATAGATTTCTGTTCCTGAACATTTGAAGATCAGTGCTCTTCTCCGCAGAAATCATGACAGGTGTCCTCGATTAGTCGGCTGAAGTCACAATTTCCTGTCTTCTCTCTTGCTCTCTGTCTCGCTTAACATGCTGAAGATGAAGAAAGTAAAATGGACCTTGATCTCCTAATTGCTGAATTTCTATAACTTTCCAGATCACTTTAATGTGTCTCTGTATGTGTTCCTGGCTCCATCAATCGTGAATCAATCTTTGTGATAAATAATCTATGCCCCTGCTTAGCGAAGATTTTCTCATCGTACTGCAATGAGATCATGCACCAACAATGCCATCGAACTTGATTTCCCATAGTCTTTCAAACTCGACGTATCTTGAGAGACAAGTTTATCATCACAGCAACTTCATCTAAAATGTCAGTTTGAGAAGTCAATCTCTCTGCTTTTTGCAAAGGGTCCAATGAATGACTCGTCTGACTCGTTGTAGAAAAATCATATTGTCAAAGGTGAATGATGTTTAAGTGTTGGACTCAGACCTAGTCCATCGAGGAACCGATTATCTAACGATGTGTTTTTGTATGTTGTGTTTACGAATGTATTTCGTAGGCCGATTGTGTTTGACCTATTAAATGTATAATTTTTGTTACAGGTGTCATTTGATAGGAAATGGGTTTCCCTTTCATATGACACCTTATTCAAGTTGTTTTGAGTGAATATTCATTGAGTTATGAGTCTTGGAAGTTTAAGTGTATTTGAAGAAATTGTGTTTGTATTTTTTTTTAGATGGAATCTAAAAATAGATCGCGCACGTCCGTTGGAATTTCTTTGGCAAAGCAAAATTTTCGAGCCGAAAGGGCCGTTCAATTTTGACGAAAAAAAAAGTATAAATACGGAATACAAAAGTAAATAAAGAGCACTTTCACAGAGTTGAAAAATTAACATGGAAGCAGCGGACGGGACTATGAGCTGCGAATCAAGGAGACCAAGGACTCGAGTGCCTAAGAGAGAGAGAGAGAGATCAGAGAGAGAGAGAGATAGAGAACGCTGATTTGAGAGAGAGAGAGCTAGAGAACGCATGATTGAAGAGAGAGAGAGAGACCTGGAATCAGAGATCAGAACTGATCACCAAACCGAGAAGTACGTGGAGCCCAAACTGAAGGATGCCACCGGCTGACCCGAACTGGAAGTTGAAGATGGAAGCTAAGCTGAAGGAAAAGGCCGTCTTCAATGCCGCTACAGACCGTGAGAGGAGATTGCCTACTCCATGATTGTCCAGAGCGTTGAAGACTGTTGTCTTGGATACGTCCGTAACACTGATAACCCTGCAGTTGCCTTGGCCCAGATCGCTACCGCAATGAACCGCCAGACGGAGGCCAATCTGGACGCGTTGACTCAGAAGTTAGATAGGATGAAGATGAACGATGGAGAAAATGTTGCTGAACTCGCCGACCGATGTGAGATTCTATTTGGCCAGCTTGCAGGTCAGGGGATGAGTTGACTAACATTCGGAAACGCATATCCTTCATGAAGGGCCTTCCACGTCAGTTTGCGCCGCTGAAGATTGACTTGAATGCGAAGTTTGCAAACGGAAATCGATTCAGCTATGCGCAAGTGAAGGAAGCCGCCATTGTGTTTGAGACTGGACTCGGTGTCTACGATGATGACAACGACGACGAGAAGATATCGGTCTTTATGCTAATGGACGATATCACAAGGGTAACCACCAAGCCCAGAAGGGTCGACGAGGAGGTGGTTTCGACCGACCAAGAGGTGACTTTGGTAGTAGAGATGGCCGGAGCTTACTTGTTTCAAGTGCCTTAAGCCCGCATACTCGGGCTAATTGTCGTGGTAAGATGGCGTGTTTGAATTGCAAGAAACCAGGGGGCATATCAAACGAGACTGCCCAGATCTCGACGATGAGAATGATGATGACAATGGCTATTTCGGATTTGGATTGATGGCGATCGGTGATGACGGAGATTCCGACAGTGATGATGGTATGCCGGCCTTGATGTGTGATTCCACCGATTCTGATTCTTCCGATGCCGAGAGCAAATTTGATGATGAATTGGATGCTCCACCCGGGTTGCTATCTGGAGGTTTTTCATCGGATTATGAAGTTCAGGGTGGCTTTATCTCAGCTACAGATGAAGATAACTGTACTACACTCGACGATGATGACACCTTTGCCGAGGATGATCTACTTGTGGATGGATCCGTCACCTCAATCGCTGAAGCTGAATTGGAGAACACAATCAGCGAACATTCGGCGTTTGCATTGCTGGGCGTGGGTGATCTGGTCTTATCTGCTAACGAGCTTGTGGTTGACACAGGTGCCAGCAAGCATGTTGTTGTATTGGAGGATGCTCTGTCTGCAGTGAGACCCTCTAACAAGCGATTGACCGGGCTTGGCAACACTAAACTGCATGCAGATGGTGAGGGAGAGTTGCGCGGCTGTCCTGAGACTGGTTTAGCTCTTCTCATTCCTAAGGCGGGTGTTCAACTTTTATCCGTACGACAGCTTGTTAAGAACGGCTGGAAGGCGACGTGCGAGAAGAACGACTGCACATTATTTGATCCGCAGGGTGGTTTGGTGAAAGCAACGGTTAGACAAGGGCTATACATCGTTTCCCTGAAGGATCTGAAGTCGCCCGTCAACCGAGCACATTCAGGTACAAAGATTATCGATGAAGATAAGGCCCTTGTGGCATCCGATGATGGTGAAGCAGATATGCTCATGTGGCATCATAGACTTGGCCATGTAAGCTTGGAACTGATGAAAGAGACAATGGTTTGCGCAGGAATGGAGAAAGTTGCCAGACGTTGGGGTGAGAAGCTTCCCTTCTGTAGAGCTTGCGTGCAGGGCAAGATGACACGGGCCAGAAATTACTCGCAAGTTGGTCGGGTCGAAGGGTAAACGTAAATCTGTGGTTCTAGAAGTTCCGGGATCGAAGCTGTACGTAGATATCTTCGAGACCTCGAAGACACCGTCACTCACTGGAAAACAATTCGGTCTCCAGGTTCTTGACGATGCAACGGACCACTACTGGTGTTTGGGCCTGAAGCAAAAGAGTGATGCGACTGCTGCAATGCGTCACTTGCTGGACACTGAATTTGCAGTGTTGAAGCGATTCCCGAAGAAGGCTCATAGTGATAGAGGGGGCGAGTTTGTCAACGAGACTTGGAAGTCTATGCTATCAGCAAGAGGCATAAAGCAGAGTTTGACGGCAGCACGTACTCCTGAACATAATGGAAGATGTGAGCGTGCACATCGAACCCTAATCGAGATGGCCCGGGTTCTTCTACTGCAGGCTGGACTGGGCGATGAGTTTTGGCTTGAAGCGGTTACCTATGCTTGTTGGTTGATCAACGTAATGCCACAACGAGGTGGTGCTAAGTCGCGGGCGGAACTATGGTCAGGAGTTAAACCTGATTTGTCGCAGACAACAATTCCTTTTGGTGCGAAAGTATATTTCTTGACCGGAAAACATAACAAGAAATTCGGCAAGAAGGGTCAGGAAGGTATTTTACTAGGTCCTAGCCTTAATACTGTTGGCGGCAGTATGCGAATTTACAACCTAGAGACAAAGCGTGTTGTGAATAGTCGAGATTATCGCCTTGAGCCCACGATTGCCAGTCACGTTGAAAGGGTCAAAGTCAATAATTCCGAGGGTGACGATGATAGTATTGACGATGAAGTAGGAGCAAGTGATGGCAACAAGGATACTTCAGCGTCAGAATCAGATACGGATAGTGATGGAGATGGTCCCATGGATGATGCCGCCGACGATGATGTCACTATGGATGAATCATCTACTGATGGAGGTGATGAATCAGGACCCGGTGAGCATCCTGGTTATGCTCGCCGCCCACTCAATCACCAGAAACGTGATTTGCCTGGTAAGCAGACACCTACGAGAGGTGGCAGGCGATTGAAAACCCGCGTAGATCGTACACGCGACCGAGCCAATGACATGATGTCCCCGCGGATCAGCTCTAAGGCTCGTACGGACTTGGACTCGGAGAGAAAACGTGAACGTCAATCAAGTGGAACCCCACCTCGACAAACTTCGAAACTTCGACGAGATCGTAAACGAGATCATGAAGAATCTAACTTTGGATTTCTGGCCGATGATGAATTGTCCTTCAAAGACTTGACTGGGTCTGCTGATGAGAAGCACTTCCGCGCAGCCATGAGAGACGAGCTACGTTCAATGCTGAAGATGAAGGTTTGGAAACTTCAGCAGCGCTGCAAGGCCCGGACAAAGCCTCTGGGACTCAAGTGGGTTCTCACTCTCAAGCGTGATGAAAGCGGCGCAGTGATACGACATAAAAGCCCGCCTATGTGCGAAGGGATTTGCACAACAGTATGGTCGAGATTATGTGGAGACATCGTCACCAGTAGTCACAAAAGAGACTGTGCGTGCATGTTTGGCTATCGCTGCATCTGAGAACTTGGATGTATTGCAGTTCGATGTCAAAACTGCATTTTTTGCATGGTAATTTGGAAGAGTACGTCTGCTCGGAGATCCCCACTGGTTTCGTTGAAAGCAGTCGGTGATTTACTAAGTGATGAGGATCACCAGTTGATTAAGGAGGGTGCTATTTGCGAGCTGAAGAAGAGTATCTATGGACTCAAGCAAGCCGGATTATGTTGGTTTGTGCGCTTCAGAGATTTCCTCGTTAATGATGTTGGATTCCGGCAAGTCTTACGGACCCTTGTCTCTTTATTCGGAAGAACTGCTTTCTGGTACTTTATGTTGATGACGGTTTGATATTTTCGACTTCACGTCGAATGGGGAGAAGATATTGAAGAAGATCGAGACAGAGTTCGACGTCAAGTCGATGGGGTCTCCACGGTTTTTTCCTCGGATGGAAAATTGATATGTCTGAAAGAGGAATTTTCATCTCGCAGCCGGCATATATTGAGAAGCTAGCGCAGAAGTATGGACCATTGAAAAGGGTCAGTACACCTATGAGTACATCTTCTGACGTGAATCGGCCTGGTACATTGGTGCAGGATTCAGACTACCGTGGTATCATAGGTTCCCTTATGTTTGCAGCTGTGGGTACGCGTCCTGATATTGCTTTTGCGACAAGTTCACTGAGCCGATACCTTGACCAGCCGACTAAGGCGAGAGAGGCTGCCGCAAGAAATCTGTGCGGATACTTGGAGGCTACCAAACACTGGGGAATCTTCTATGAAGCCGGGAACGACTTGAAACTTTGTGCGTATGCCGATGCAAGCTATGGGGGCGAGAAAGACAAGCGATCTCGTTCTGGCTATCTGGTATTCATCACAAATGCCCCAGTCTACTGGGGGGCGCGCCGTCCGTCAGACACTTGTCACCCTAAGTACTTCTGAGGCAGAGTATGTCAGTCTTTGCAGAGTCTTGCCGTGACGTAAAACTGCTTTGAATTTGCTATCTGAGCTAGGACGAGCCTCTGATCAATCTGTAGTTTGTTACGAGGACAATCAGACTGCTAAGAAAGATGGCTGAGGAATTGACCACCAAGCGCAGTAAGCATATTGATATCAAATATCATTATGTGCGAGAGTTATGCGCAAAGAAGATCATCTCATTGGAGGACTGCCGGTCTGAGTTGATGGTTGCTGATGCCTTGACCAAGGCATTGCCTAAGGTTGCTTTCGTGAAGCACCGAAGTCATATGATGAAACGCCGCTGCTACCGATGTGCTGTCGTGTCTACATCTCTTTGTCGTTGTGGCTAGTTTGTGGGGAGATACATATCGAATGATGTCCGATGACTATGTCTTGCGTCCATGGGGGGGGAGTGTAGAAAAATCATATTGTCAAAGGTGAATGATGTTTAAGTGTTGGACTCAGACCTAGTCCATCGAGGAACCGGTTATCTAACGATGTTTTTGTATGTTGTGTTTACGAATGTATTTCGTAGGCCGATTGTGTTTGACCTATTAAATGTATAATTTTTTGTTACAGGTGTCATTTGATAGGAAATGGGTTTCCTTTCATATGACACCTTATTCAAGTTGTTTGAGTGAATATTCATTGAGTTATGAGTCTTGGAAGTTTAAGTGTATTTGAGAAATTGTGTTTGTATTTTTTCAGAGATGGAATCTAAAAATAGATCGCGCACGTCCGTTGGAATTTCTTGGCAAAGGAAATTTTCGAGCCGAAAGGGCCGTTCAATTTTGACGAAAAATAGTATAAATACGGAATACAAAAGTAAATAAAGAGCACTTTCACAGAGTTGAAAAATTCACATGGAAGCAGCGGACGGGACTAAAAGCTTGAAATTTTGGAGACCAAGGACTCGAGTGTCTAAGAGAGAGAGAGAGAGAGAGAGAGAGAGAGAGAGAGCTGATTTGAGAGAGAGAGAGAGCTAGAGAACGCTGATTTGAGAGAGAGAGAGAGCTAGAGAACGCTGAGAGAGAGAGAGAGATTTGAGAGAGAGAGAGAGACACTGATCACCAAACCGAGAGGATGAAGTACGTGGAGCCCAAACTGAAGGATGCCACCGGCTACCCGAACTGGAAGTTGAAGATGGAAGCTAAGCTGAAGGAAAAGGCCGTCTTCAATACCGCTACAGACCGTGAGAGGAGATTGCCTACTCCATGATTGTCCAGAGCGTTGAAGACTGTTGTCTTGGATACGTCCGTAACACTGATAACCCTGCAGTTGCCTTGGCCCAGATCGCTACCGCAATGAACCGCCAGACGGAGGCCAATCTGGACGCGTTGACTCAGAAGTTAGATAGGATGAAGATGAACGATGGAGAAAATGTTGCTGAACTCGCCGACCGATGTGAGATTCTATTTGGCCAGCTTGCAGGTCAGGGGATGAGTTGACTAACATTCTTCAAACGCATATCCTTCTTGAAGAAGGCCTTCCACGTCAGTTTTCGCCGCTGAAGATTGACTTGAATGCAAAGTTTGCAAACGGAAATCGATTCAGCTACGAGCAAGTGAAGGAAGCCGCCATTGTGTTTGAGACTGGACTCGGTGTCTACGATGATGACAACGACGACGAAGATATCGTTCTTTATGCTAATGGACGATATCACAAGGGTAAATATGACCAAGCCCAGAAGGGTCGACGAGGAGGTGGTTTCGACCGACCAAGAGGTGACTTTGGTAGTAGAGATGGCCGGGAGCTTACTTGTTTCAAGTGCCTTAAGCCGGGCATACTCGGGCTAATTGTCGTGGTAAGATGGCGTGTTTGAATTGCAAGAAACCAGGGCATATCAAACGAGACTGCCCAGATCTCGACGATGAGAATGATGATGACAATGGCTATTTCGATTTGGATTGATGGCGATCGGTGATGACGGAGATCCTCGACAGTGATGATGGTATGCCGGCCTTGATGTGTGATTCCACCGATTCTGATTCTTCCGATGAAGCCGAGAGCAAATTTGATGATGAATTGGATGCTCCACCCGGGTTGCTATCTGGAGGTTTTTCATCGGATTATGAAGTTCAGGGTGGCTTTATCTCAGCTACAGATGAAGATAACTGTACTACACTCGACGATGATGACACCTTTGCCGAGGATGATCTACTTGTGGATGGATCCGTCACCTCAATCGCTGAAGCTGAATTGGAGAACACAATCAGCGAACATTCGGCGTTTGCATTGCTGGGCGTGGGTGATCTGGTTTATCTGCTAACGAGCTTGTGGTTGACACAGGTGCCAGCAAGCATGTTGTTGTATTGGAGGATGCTCTGTCTGCAGTGAGACCCTCTAACAAGCGATTGACCGGGCTTGCTTACTAAACTGCATGCAGATGGTGAGAGGAGAGTATTCGCGGCTGTCCTGAGACTGGTTTAGCTCTTCTCTCATTCCTAAGGCGGGTGTTCAACTTTTATCCGTACGACAGCTTGTTAAGAACGGCTGTTCGACGTGCGAGAAGAACGACTGCACATTATTTGATCCGCAGGGTGGTTTGCTGAAAGCAACGGTTGAGGGCTATACATCGTTACTATGGACGATCTGAAGTCGCCCGTCAACCGAGCACATTTGAAGCTACAAAGATTACGATGAAGATGAAGGCTTGGTGGCATCCGATGATGGTGAAAGCAGATATGCTCATGTGTCGGATCATAGAAGCCTTGGAACTGATGAAAGAGACAACTTTGCCAGGAATGGAGAAAGTCGCCAGACGTTGGGGTGAGAAGCATCCTTCTGTAAGAGCTTGCGTGCAGGGCAAGATGACACGGCCCAGAATTCACTCGCAATCTGACCGGTCGAAGTCAGTTGGAAAGGTTAATCTCCTGAACATGGAGTTCCGAGATCGACAGTTTATAACTACTTCGAGAATGAAAGTCAGCCCAATCCACCTATTAACAAAGCTGGCTCCGTTCCATTTCGTGAAATTTCATTGAATGCTTGCAAATGTTTGGGCCTGAAGCAAAGAGATGATGCGACTGCTGCACAAAACGAGTGTTTGGATCTTCTCAATCTCGACGTGTTTTGAACCCCGAAGATGAGCTCATAGTGATATAGCTAACCGCGAGTAACAACGAGACTTGGAAGTCTTCGATCTTATCACGTGGAGGCATAAAGCTTCCTTTACCGAAAAAATACGTATATAAATGAGCATAGGGAAGATCGTGAGGGTGACACATCGGCCCTAATCGAGATGGCCCGGGTTCCTACTGCAGGCTGGACTGGGCGATGAGTTTTGGCTTGAAGCGGTTACCTATGCTTGTTGGTTGATCAACGTAATGCCGGTAAACGAGGTCTTAAGCTCGCTCTATAGCTCGGAAGCTATGGTCGGAGTTACCCTCTCGACAAACTTAACTCTGTCAGAGGCTATGATCGACCGGAAAACATAACGATGAGGCTCCCACCCTCATAATATCGATCCTCATTTAGCCATCTAACCCTGGTAATCATACCCACTGAATTTGTTATCCGCCGGTAAGTGGGTAAAATCTCAAGCTTTAATCTCTATGAACCACGATGTGAGTATTGACGATCGACCACCCTCTCGACAAACTTAACCCTGTCAGAGGCTATGATCGTAGTCCCGGAGATCGATGGATGAGGGAACCCTCATAATATCGATCCTCATTTACCATCTAACCCTGGTAATCACGACTTTGGTAATCGTTATACCACAGTACCTCACCAGAAGTAGTACCCACTCTAGCACTGAAGATGAGGAAGTGAGAACCAGACAACAACGTCTCAGGCTATTACGTTCTGGTATGCAAAGTCCTTGAGGACCGTTTATTGAATGACCAGTGGACCTCCTGACGATATGAAAGCGGATAACATTCGCTATCTAATCGATAACAAGAGAAAGGAGATAGACTCCATCATCCTGGCACTAGCAGTCCACATAGCACTGAGCGTCAACCTCATGCACGCTTCGAACCAAGCTTTATAAAGCAGCTAGGCAACGCGAACCATACTGAGGTCGATTCCTCTACTAATGAGAGTAAAAGTGAAGACCCGGACCTGAAGGCCTTTGACCAACTTAAGGAGTCTGCCAGCCTTAAGGATAAGCATATGATGAATGCCTTTATTCATTTCTGTGAGTCAGAAGAATGGAAAACTATCTTGAAGGCCAATGGAAAGCCCAACCCGTGGAAAGCCTACCCTTTTGAATTGACAATGAGAATATGCTTAACGCTTTCTTTGAAGATGCACGTGACCGTGAACTTCTAGAGTCTCGCAAGACCTTTGCAAACATACTACTATTCGAGGTGCTCTAACTCATATGACTTTGTAGAGAACACCTCAGATGGGATGTAGAAAAATCATATTGTCAAAGGTGAATGATGTTTAAGTGTTGGACTCAGACCTAGTCCATCGAGGAACCGGTTATCTAACGATGTTTTTGTATGTTGTGTTTACGAATGTATTTCGTAGGCCGATTGTGTTTGACCTATTAAATGTATATTTTGTTACAGGTGTCATTTGATAGGAAATGGGTTTCCTTTCATATGACACCTTATTCAAGTTGTTTGAGTGAATATTCATTGAGTTATTCTGATTTGAAGAAATTGTGTTTGTATTTTTTCAGAGATGGAATCTAAAATAGATCGCGCACGTCCGTTGGAATTTCTTTGGCAAAGGAAATTTTCGAGCCGAAAAGGGCCGTTCAATTTGACGAAAAATAGTATAAATACGGAATACAAAAAGTAAATAAAGAGCACTTTCACAGAGTTGAAAAAATTCACATGGAAGCAGCGGGCGGGACTAAAAGCTTGAAAATTTTGCCGAGACCAAGGACTCAAGTGTCGGTCAAGAGAGAGAGAGAAGAGAGAGAGAGAGAGAGAAGCTAGAGAACGCTGATTTTGAGAGAGAGAGAGCTAGAGAACGCTGATTTGAGAGAGAGAGAGACCTAGATCACTGATCACCAACCGAGAGGATGAAGTACGTGGAGCCCAAACTGAAGGATGCCACCGGCTACCCGAACTGGAAGTTGAAGATGGAAGCTAAGCTGAAATAAAAGGCCGTCTTCAATACCGCTACAGACCGTGAGAGGAGATTGCCTACTCCATGATTGTCCAGAGCGTTGAAGACTGTTGTCTTGGATACGTCCGTAACACTGATAACCCTGCAGTTGCCTTGGCCCAGATCGCTACCGCAATGAACCGCCAGACGGAGGCCAATCTGGACGCGTTGACTCAGAAGTTAGATAGGATGAAGATGAACGATGGAGAAAATGTTGCTGAACTCAGCCGACCGATGTGAGATTCTATTTGGCCAGCTTGCAGGTCAGGGGATGAGTTGACTCAACATTCGGAAACGCATATCCTTCATGAAGGGCCTTCCACGTCAGTTTGCGCCGCTGAAGATTGACTTGAATGCAAAGTTTGCAAACGGAAAATCGATTCAGCTACGAGCAAGTGAAGGAAGCCGCCATTGTGTTTGAGACTGGACTCGGTGTCTACGATGATGACAAACGACGACGAAGATATCGGTCTTTATGCTAATGGACGATATCACAAGGGTAACCACCAAGCCCAGAAGGGTCGACGAGGAGGTGGTTTCGACCGACCAAGAGGTGACTTTGGTAGTAGAGATGGCCGGGAGCTTACTTGTTTCAAGTGCCTTAAGCCCGGGCATACTCGGGCTAATTGTCGTGGTAAGATGGCGTGTTTGAATTGCAAGAAACCAGGGCATATCAAACGAGACTGCCCAGATCTCGACGATGAGAATGATGATGACAATGGCTATTTCGGATTTGGATTGATGGCGATCGGTGATGACGGAGATTCCGACAGTGATGATGGTATGCCGGCCTTGATGTGTGATTCCACCGATTCTGATTCTTCCGATGCCGAGAGCAAATTTGATGATGAATTGGATGCTCCACCCGGGTTGCTATCTGGAGGTTTTTCATCGGATTATGAAGTTCAGGGTGGCTTTATCTCAGCTACAGATGAAGATAACTGTACTACACTCTCGACGATGATGACACCTTTGCCGAGGATGATCTACTTGTGGATGGATCCGTCACCTCAATCGCTGAAGCCGAATTGGAGAACACAATCAGCGAACATTCGGCGTTTGCATTGCTGGGCGTGGGTGATCTGGTCTTATCTGCTAACGAGCTTGTGGTTGACACAGGTGCCAGCAAGCATGTTGTTGTATTGGAGGATGCTCTGTCTGCAGTGAGACCCTCTAACAAGCGATTGACCGGGCTTGGCAACACTAAACTGCATGCAGATGGTGAGGGAGAGTTGCGCGGCTGTCCTGAGACTGGTTTAGCTCTTCTCATTCCTAAGGCGGGTGTTCAACTTTTATCCGTACGACAGCTTGTTAAGAACGGCTGGAAGGCGACGTGCGAGAAGAACGACTGCACATTATTTGATCCGCAGGGTGGTTTGGTGAAAGCAACGGTTAGACAAGGGCTATGCATCGTTTCCCTGAAGGATCTGAAGTCGCCCGTCAACCGAGCACATTCGGGGTACAAAAGATTATCGATGAAGACAAGGCCCTTGTGGCATCCGATGATGGTGAAGCAGATGTGCTCATGTGGCATCATAGACTTGGCCATGTAAGCTTGGAACTGATGAAAGAGACAATGGTTTTGCGCAGGAATGGAGAAAGTTGCCAGACGTTGGGGTGAGAAGCTTCCCTTCTGTAAGAGCTTGCGTGCAGAAGAGGCAAAAGTTGACACGGGCCAGAATTACTCGCAAGTTGGTCCGGTCGAAGGGTAAACGTAAATCTGTGGTTCTAGAAGTTCCGGGATCGAAGCTGCTGCATGTAGATATCTTCGAGACTCGAAATACACCGTCACTCACTGGAAAACAATTCGGTCTCCAGGTTCTTGACGATGCAACGGACCACTACTGGTGTTTGGGCCTGAAGCACAAGAGTGATGCGACTGCTGCAATGCGTCACTTGCTGGACACTGAATTTCCCAGGTGTTGAAGCGATTCCCGAAGAAGGCCTTCATAGTGGATATGAGGGCGGGATTTATAACTATATCTTTGGAAGTCCATGCTATCAGCAAGAGGCATAAAAGCAAAAGAGTTTGATGGCAGCATGTACCCCTGAACATAATGGAAGATGTGAGCGTGCACATCGAACCCCTAATCGAGATGGCCTCGGGTTCCTTCTACTGCAGGCTGGACTGGGCGATGAGTTT
>LUCW03000072.1:0-20898 GCA_001586965.3 Sphaeroforma sirkka | reverse complement strand
CTACTACTGAGGGGGGTACTGGCTCTACTTCTACCGAACCGAAAGGTGATAAGAAGGTGAGAGCGCCTTGCAAGAAGTGTGGTTACAACCTCACAAAACGTAATGGCAAGTGGAATGGTAGACACGACCCTGTTATGTGCACCAGGCAAGCCAGATTTTGGACACTATATGAAAGAGTGTGCTACTTGCAAGGGTACTAACGGTTGGCACAAAGAGGATTGCAAGGACTTACCAGACGTCCAAGTTAAGCACTGACAGTACCATATGTGCGCACTAGAGCAAGATTATGAGAAAATGTTCAATAAAATCTATACCAAAGGAGATGAACGTATCTTTCAAACAGTTTTCGTAAATGGAGAAAAAGTTATGGCACTATTTGATCCAGGGCTGAAGTCTCTGCTATCTCATGCCGAGTAGCCTACGCTACAGATATGGCTGTCCATAACGAAACAACTGATTTAATCTTGGGAAATGGCAAAGTTACTACTTGCGAACAAGCCATTGACTATGCACACATAATGCTGTCAGATAGAAGAGAAGTGAAGACTCACCTAATCGTTACTGACATGTCTCAGAAATACGATTTAATTATAGGTATGACTGATCTTCTCAGTTTAGGTATAACACTCACTGGTCTGCCTAATGGGCTAGACCCGAATAAAGATCAGTCAGATGATAATATGTTAAAGATACCTAAACCTCCGGAAGGTGAAGCAAAGGATATGATTCCGCACTTCACCGATATAATTATGGACTTAATTATACAAAACAGGAAGATTGCAATAACTGACTGGTGTATGTTTAAGTTCTCTAATGGGTACGTTAGACTTGACTTAACAAACGTCGACTTCTCTAAGTTAAAGTGTCCTTCACATAACTACGTGAGTTGGAGACACAAAGACGTTGTCAAAACCCAAATCGAAGATTGGTTAAAACAGGGTCTAATTGAAATCAATTATGATGCAACCCCAGTTAACTTAGCTCTCTTAGCGGTCGATCAATATAAATCTGATGGAACGTTTAGTAAAACAAGAGTAGTACTAGACCTGTCGCCAATCAACAAACTAATTCCGCAACATAGTTTTCCTTACCTAAGATAAGCGAGATACTACGCAAAATGGAGGGTGCGACTATCTTTCCAAGATAGACTTAAAAGCTGCATTCCATCAACTACAGATATATGAGCCTCATAGGAAATACTTTTCCTTTACTTGGCAAGGTAAGAAGTACCAGTTTAAAGGTGCACCTGAAGGCTTACACATGTTACCTTCTTTCTTCCAACAAGTTATGATGGAACTATTTGCGGACCTGTCGTATAACGTATCAGTCTATTTAGATGATATAGTTATCTTTACAAAGACAGCACATGAACATGCTAAACTCGTTAAAGAAGTCTTAAAGCGACTTAATCATGCTAAACTTAAGATTAACGAAGACAAGTGTTCTTTTGCTAAAGATACTATACACTTACTTGGCTACAAAGTATCTGCAGCAGGGGTAGAAATTGATCCTGGCAAGAAACAGTTTCTGTTGGATTTATCAACACCAATTACTGGAAGAGATGTGAACTCTGTGTGTGGGTTTGTTAACTTCTTCTCGGATTCGGTACCGCATCTTTCTCATTACTTAAAGCCTTCAGTCACCTACGGCTGCACAAAGGACCTTTGGGAAAGCTTTGACTAAAGAATGTGATGATGCATTTAAACTAGTCAAAAGTAAAGTAATGGACGCACCCATCATGCAGTACCCTGTGGATGGTGTCCCATTCCAAGTAGCAACCGACGCTTCAGATCGAGCGGTAGGTGGAGTGCTTTACCAAACGATAAATGGTAAACCGCGCTACATACAATTCTTTAGCAAGAGTTATAATAAGAGTCAACGGAATTACCCTACCGTTAAACAAGAGCTCCTTGCTATAGTTACTGCGCTAAGACAGTTTAAAGACTACCTTTATGGAAGTTACTTTACTGTCGCCTGTGATCAAAAGTCTTTAACATACTTAAAAGATATGAACCCTGATTCACAGTTGGTGAGCCGCTGGCATGACATTATTGCCAAGTTCGCTTTTAATATAACACACATTCCAGGAATACATAACCATCTTCCTGACATGCTCTCTCGACTTGTGCCCGACTACCAGAAAACAGTCAAAGAGTTATTAGCAACCGATTGATGCTAAATAAGAAATGGTTTAACCTCGCTCAATCACGATGGGGTCCATTTACTGTTGATATGTTCGCCGCAGAACATAACAAACAGGTTTCTGAATATAGGTCGTTGACTCATCCTAAAGGTGATGCATTTCAGCTTGACTTATCAAAAGCATAATGCGTGGGCTAACCCACCTTGTCAACTTATCGCACAGTTGTTAAATTATGTTAATATTACTAAATCTACCATTACGCTGTGTTGTCCCTTACGTAACCCGGACCCATGGATACGTGATTTAATTAATATGATTCAAGACGAACCTATTTATGTCGACCGTGAAACCGACACGTTCTTGTATCAGGATCCTATTCTATTAAGAAGACGCCTTGGAAACACACCATTGTTTGTCGCATCGGTCCTGCAGGTACCACTAAGTGGAAACCCTCAACCGAATTCTTAGCTAAACTAGAGGAGTCTAAAGAGTTTGAACAAAAGCTCAAGACTCGTACAACACATGCACCCAACAAGATTGTAGTCGAGGTAATGCCGATTGAAACGGCATTAGATCGTAAAAACATGGAACTAGCTAAGGCCATGGATCAAAGACTCAAAACTCTAAGAGAACCTGAAGCTCGCACTCAACTACTTAAAGCGCTGCTTAAAGAACAGCCAGGAGTTGCGAAACAACTGAAGAAGATACTTCAACAATCCAATGTTGTCAATTATTTATCTCAGGAGTCTACCCCTCCTGATACTGAGGTTGCCCTTTCCAACAGGACTATGGTTCATCCAGCCAGCGTTACGCAGAATCTGACTGACTTAGAGGAGCTCGAAAGTAGAGTTAAAATTATACATAATTTAACGCATCGAGCATATGAGCATACTTATAAAATGGCTATTCGTGCAGGGCTTGATCACCCGGCGCTGAAAGAAACCATACGTGAAGTATACCGACGCTGTACTGATTGTGAAAAGAACCAGATCAAGCGATACGGTTGGGCACCCCTAAAAAAGTGTGACAGAAGACCAACCGATGCGCCGAGTCATAGTCGATTTGGTTAAACTCCCGCGATCCAAGCATACTGGCGATGTATATATCTGTCATTTCTTATGTGTGGCTTCGGGCTATAACTTGCTTTATGCAATACCGAACAAACGTCCACAAACAGTGGCAGAATTATGCTATCACGTCTTTAATGACTTCGGTTTCCCCGAGTACTATGTTCTGATAACGGTAGTGAGTTTTGTACCGACGTAATGGAGGCACTTATACTCGTATCAGGCATGACCCATAGGCGTGGTGTTCCTTACAAACCTCAAACGCAGGGTGCAAATGAGACACGTCATAGAGAACTTAAGAAACTCTTGCGTACCGCACTAGACGACGTTGAGGATATGTGGCCTTATCATTTGAAATGGGTTCAGACTCAAATGAATAACTGCATGAATCCTCAAACTGGAACACTCCCGTTTCACTATTTCTTTGGCCGCTATAGTGAATTACAAGCAACGTTTGATAAAACTGCGCCCGAGAAACACGCTACCCCGTGGCTTCAAAAGATCGAGCATATGCAGAACGTTGTTTACCCCTGTTTACTCGAGCACAAGAATCGCGTCCTACTTAAAGCGTATGACCGATGGAATAACACTAAGAACATTGTTCAGTTCAAAGTCGGCGATTACGTTAACATTATAAATCGAAACGCCAACGTTACCGAACTCTCTTCTAAGACGATAGGACCTTTTGTTATTTCCTACCATGATGAGAAGAGTGATACTTACGAAGTGAATAACATTGATGGTACTAGCGCAACCAATCTAGGCACTCACCGTATCCCTACCTCCGAACTCTCATTCGCTCTCTCATTTGATTCTGATATACCAGTTATGGAGTCACAAGTCAAAGATATAACTGATAAAACATCTGAAGACGGTTACACTTACTACAAGACCCGTTTCATGGATGGGACAGTAGCTTGGCTAACCTCCGATGCATTTCGTGAATCTCGCGACTTTCTTCGTATCTTTAATAAGAAATGGAATAAGCGTTTACATAAGAACACACGAGATAAACGAAAAGGGTTTCCTCAGGTGACTACAAACCCTGACGGATCTAAAATTCCCTATTTGCCACCTACTTCCTACGTGACTAAACTTTCTGATCTGCTTACCAACAGTGCAGAAAATTGTTCAAACTTACTTACTAATGAAGAACAGCCTTTGGCTAATACCTTACCAAATAATAAACGTAAGGCGCCTACATCGGAAATGGTTACTGGACCAAATACTAAACGACATAGAGTACAACATGAGTCTTGAACTCGTACATATAGGCACATACTTACTCGATAAGTCATGACCGAAACCGTTTTTACTTTGGTTTTCGCTTTACCAACTAGATCGTATCTTAACGTACGTTCGTAGTTCTAAAAGCTACTGGGGGGCTATGTAGAAATACGGCCTCCGGTCAGTCTAAAATATCAAGATCAATTGAGATAATACATTGGTTTTATTTGTATTTTAAATAATTTAGTACAAGCTCTTTTTCCAATATTTCCAAAGTGTTCTAAATTCACTTTGATGGCTCCAATAGCCTGAGTATTTGGTATGACTCATCTACTTGGACCTATTTGAGACATTAGTAGATGTAGGATATTATAAACTAAATTTTATAATCTCCGAACTACTACTTATTGATTTTGGTCCTCCCGCCAATCTCCAAAATCCAATAAGTCTTTTTTTTTTTTTTAACTTTTCTTCAGATGGAACTTTATTTATATCAGCTAATGTATTAACGTGACTTACGTTATTATGTCTATTTACAAATTAGGCAAGTGGTCATGAACATTTAGTACTTCTAGTGAAAATTATTCAATAAAGAACAGCTAGAGGTACGCCCTGTGTGATCGAGGATATTTAGGCTCTTAACAAGAGGCAGTCCCGATCATTCTTACACAAGCTACCACTGCTAAATCCTAACTGACTAAATTGTATTTTAGTTTAATATAGTTTGAAACCTAGTAATTTCCATCGAAGTTTACACATATGAGCATACTTATAAAATGGCTATTCGTGCAGGGCTTGATCACCCGGCGCTGAAAGAAACCATACGTGAAGTATACCGACGCTGTACTGATTGTGAAAAGAACCAGATCAAGCGATACGGTTGGGCACCCCTAAAAGTGTGACAGAAGACCAACCGATGCGCCGAGTCATAGTCGATTTGGTTAAACTCCCGCGATCCAAGCATACTGGCGATGTATATATCTGTCATTTCTTATGTGTGGCTTCGGGCTATAACTTGCTTTATGCAATACCGAACAAACGTCCACAAACAGTGGCAGAATTATGCTATCACGTCTTTAATGACTTCGGTTTCCCCGAGTACTATGTTCTGATAACGGTAGTGAGTTTTGTACCGACGTAATGGAGGCACTTATACTCGTATCAGGCATGACCCATAGGCGTGGTTGTAGAAATATGGCCTCCGGTCAGTCTAAAATATCAAGATCAATTGAGATAATACATTGGTTTTATTTTGTATTTTAAATAATTTAGTACAAGCTCTTTTTTTCCAATATTTCCAAAGTGTTCTAAATTCACTTTGATGGCTCCAATAGCCTGAGTATTTGGTATGACTCATCTACTTGGACCTATTTGAGACATTAGTAGATGTAGGATATTATAAACTAAATTTTATAATCTCCGAACTACTACTTATAGATTTTGGTCCTCCCGCCAATCTCCAAAATCCAATAAGTCTTTTTTTTTTTTTTTAACTTTTCTTCAGATGGAACTTTATTTATATCAGCTAATGTATTAACGTGACTTACGTTATTATGTCTATTTACAAATTAGGCAAGTGGTCATGAACACTTAGTACTTCTAGTGAAAATTATTCAATAAAGAACAGCTAGAGGTACGCCCTGTGTGATCGAGGATATTTAGGCTCTTAACAAGAGGCAGTCCCGATCATTCTTACACAAGCTACCACTGCTAAATCCTAACTGACTAAATTGTATTTTTTAGTTTAATATAGTTTGAAACCTAGTAATTTCCATCGAAGTTTACATTTTAGTTTAATATAGTTTGAAACCTAGTAATTTCCATCGAAGTTTACATAGACGAGAGTGCCTACCCGTCTAGTCTCACTTTTTGACTAGTAGTTTTAAAGCTAATAAGACCTTAGTTGTAAGATAACTTACTTATTTTGTTTACAAGCGCACTTTAATATATATTAAAATACATAGCACATTTATTACTAGACATCGACAACTGTAGTAAAGTACTACATCGGTTTACAGAAGTTCGGCATCAGTTTACATTTTCTTGCAACGAATTGCCAAGGCTCGAGAACTTTCCTCAATACCAACTTGGAATTCACGCAAATTGGCCATGTTGACGAGTTGGGAAACCTTTACGGATTTATGAAAGTAGGACTGACGAATGATGTCGTAAATAGTCCAAGGATCTTTCAGCATCGTTTCTTCACTTAAGGTCTCACGAAGTTCATCGGCAAGCAAATGAATGAGGAGATTATTAGTGGCACGGTGAGAGCCCAGAGTTTTCTTAGTATTGCTGAATTAATGGAGCTTTCGGCAATATGGGCAGGCTCATAAGGAACAGGTTTTACACCCGGCAGAGCAGGAGGTTTGAGCAACTCACAGTAGTTGAGAATAGGGGTGAGATCCCATCCACAGTCTCCGAGAAAAGTAAGATACAGGTTTGCGTCCCAGCGGTCGTAGTTGTCACCAGAGAGGGTGAGGCGTGCCCACTTAATACGTGTGGAGCCTGCGGAGGCGTCTGTAGAGCTGAGCAATATAAAAAAAAATCACAAGATTATTACCCTTTTACTCTAAACAACTGCTTCTTTTATTCACATTTGTAATCCTATATATAAGTAAAAGTGTATATGTATTTACATAGTTACGGCCTTGTTCAGTAACTGAAAATAATTGAGTAAAATAAATAAGTATCTATGCAGAAATGAAAACCCGGTTTAGGTTTATAACAATGTAAGTGGGCGATTAAAATCGATGCTTCGATCATGGGCTGACCAGCGGCCCCTCCCCCCCCCCCCCTTCTCTGGGGTGATTGACTGTTTGAGTCAGATTGACTGATATGTGCCCTGGTACGAGGCCTGACTGCCTGAGGGCTGAGGCCCGAGGCGGCCGAGGCCAGTGTCTTATTTTTAGAAAAATATTGTACTGCAGCGACATTTCCAGAGAGGATGGTCTTTTTTGTTTTTGTTTCTTTTTTATTTAAAAAACAAAAGAGTATATTCGACAAAAAAGGACTGAGATTTTGTCGCACAAATCCTAAATCTGTGATCACCCAATTTTGGACGATTAAAATTTGGCGGTCTGATAACCTCAAGCGGTGCACGTGTGTCTCCTCTATAGGGTATCTTATAATATATATATATATATATATATATATATATATATATATTATTGTGTCAAACGCACTAAAGTATCGATTCGAGTGTTCTAAACATCGTACTACATCGTACTACATCTGGCACAATGGCTAAGAACAAAGGGGCAAAGAGTGTGAAACGTATCAAACACTGTAGTAAGAAGCACAAACCTAAACTGATAAATCTTCTGACGAAAGAATTAGCAGCGCATGAGAAACTTCTTCGTGAGAAACGCAAAGTGGTGAATGCAGAAGTCGCGCAAAGGAAAAAGCCTAAGCGTATGTTAATGTCGTATGTGCACTGTGCTTGAAAGTATAACAGTTTTTCGATTATATATACATATTTATATTATATATATATATATATATATATATATATATATATATATATATATATATATATATATATATATATATTATGTATATATATATATATATTATAATATATATATATATAATATATATATATATATATATATATATATACGTATATATATATATATATATATACATATATAATATTATATATATATAATATATAATATATATATACATATTACAGTACCATATGCACACATGCAAATATAATTTATCATTGCATACATACATACATGTATATATTAATAATACATATTATAATATATTATCATATTATATATATATAATATATAATAATAATATGGATACGCATATGCATTGCATACACGTGCACGTACCTACGTACGTGCGTGCATTGCGTGCATGCATACATACAAACGTAATGGAATGCGCGCGTGCGTACGTACGTACATACGTATGGAATGCGCATTACGTACGTACGTACGTACGCATTACGTGCGTACGTGCGTATTATACACATATCAATAATAATATATAATATGTAATATATATATATATATATATATATATATAATAATATATATATATATATATATATATATATACATGCATACGTACGTACATATATATATATATATATATATATATAAATTCACACACACACACATACAAAACACACACACACGCACATACACACGCACTCGCGCACACACACACGCACTCTCTCGCCCTTTTATCTTTCGATCACGTTGCACGCACACACACACACACAGATATATACATATATATATACACACAGACATACACACACACACACACAGACACTCATACGCACGCACACACACAGACAGACATACGTACACACACACACACACAGACACTCATACACACACACACATACACTCTCGTACACATACACACCCACAGCCGCACACACCCACACACACGCACACACACACACACACACACACCCACACACACACACACACACACACTATAGAGACCCGCATACATACACACACACACACACATATATATATAGTTAATATATTATCCGCCGTATAGATGCACATATTGTTATGTATATATTGATGTGTATATATTGATAGATATCTGGATATGTTTTATTCCTATTATAAATAATACTTATGTATAACTTTGTATCCTTTTGGTTTTTAACTCAATTGTATACCCATATGTACTCTTCACGTATACATAGTTTCTGTGTGCGTGATTATCCGATATTTTCTAGCACAAACCAGAATTCGTGTTAAGATTTGTAGGAATATATAGTTCCACGATGTTCTGCAGCACTGGGCTGCTTGGTTACACTCACTTGTAGATGTATATATCGATCTTTTAACTTTTTTTGTTTGTTTGCATATTCTTCTCTACCTGTGCAGCCCAAGTTTCAAGGTTTTTGTACGATGTGAACGATGAGATATTACTAGTGGGAGAGGGCAATTGCAGTTTCTCGCGGGCGTTAGTGGAACAGTTCGGGGTTGGCAACAAAATTACCTGCACAACATACGACACATATGATGTTTTGAAGACAAAATATGGTGACGAAGTCGATGGATTTATTCAACAGGTGTGTTAGTATGTGGTTTTTAGAATATGCGCAATTATTTTCTCTTCAGTCCTCGAATCCATAGCTCAATCGCGTGTGCTATCCCTCGTACCATCGTAGCACGCTGTGTGGGTGGACCAGATAGTCTTTCCTTCAGGTGTGTCTCGTATATTTGGTTGGATCGTTCTCAACATTACACCCGTGACAGACAAATATACTCTTTTTATAAGCATGGATGAGGCTACACAACGCCGTCTAATCAATGATGTCGCACGCAATTGCAGATGTGTAATACGATGAGCAATATAGAGTATTTGAAGTTATTTGCATGATCGGAAATCTGTGAGGTACTTTGACCCTGCTGCATGTCCTTGAGATCTCAATGCCATTATCATGCATCCACTATAGTTGATCGATTCTAACGCGAGAGTACAACACGGAATCGATGCTACCAAGCTGCACGAAGCGAAAAAACTGGCGCGATCCGGCGAAGAGACTGCGGTATTCGATACAATCGTCTTCAACTTCCCACACACAGGTGCGTACACTCTTTCAATCGCACGCGTCATCGCTTCTTTTTGCGGCTCAGTGTTTACTATCGCAATATACAACGGAATTCAGGATCGGTTGGGCGGTCCCGGCAGCGTCGGTGAATATTCATTTCACGCACTTGTTATCTCAAATCCGAGTCACAAGGAGGCATACTGTCTATGACACACACTCACGTTAGTCTGCTGATCGATTTTAAAGGTGCCGGAATAAAGAACACGGAACGCAATATACTGGCCAACCAAGAGATGCTGACTAACTTCTTCGAAAGCGCCTGTAAGTGTCCGTGCCATGCACCTAGCGCTGTCGTTTATACTCCACAACTACGGTGTGTGAACACCGTGGTGTTTGTATTAGGTCAGTGTATGTTGTACACCTGCCGCTCGGGGTACACAGTTGCTATCTGTCGATCGCGAGTGTGGCCTTTGTATTCGATATGCATGATGCGAGTTGGCCGGTTTTGATGCGAGTTGGCCGGTTTTTCTTCTTCTTTTCGAAATAGATCCAAGTTTCTGGTGGAGTCCGCAAGCGCATCGTTAAGGTTCATCTGCGGAATGGTTATACGAGTAGAGTTGTACCGTACCGCATTTGCGCTCCCCCGGTCCCTAGCATTCCTTGTTAGTGACTTGCACACGGATTGGACGCAAGTTTGCATTAGCTTGTGGAGGGTTCTTCGCTGTCACGCTTGATGCATTATTTTACTTTTACAACTCACTCGACCTAAATGTGCATACTAATTTTCACGCGAAACCATTAGAGGAGAACTAGATCCGTGAGCTTTCCGGCTCAGACCAGTACCTCTTGCCTGCTGTCTTCTTCGAGTAGACATCATCGCTCCTCGAGTTTGATACGAGCACGTTCTATATCTAAATCATGTATCATTTATTTACCTGTTTAATTGTAGATAAGGTTCTATCCGAAAAGGGGGAGATACACCTCACCATCAAGCTGGGTGAACCATACAGTCAATGGCGAGTGGCAAAGCTGGCAGAACGAGCAACGGATTTGTATCTCAAGAATTCCCAGCCGTTCGACTGCACCCTATATCCAGGTGTGCTTATCTGATGCAACTACTGCTATCACATACTTAGCGGTAACGCCTTGATACAACTACTACTACCACATACTTAACGGTAACGCCTTGGTACAACTACTACTACCACATACTCAACGGTAACGCCTTGATACTAACTACCACATACTTAATTGTAACGCCTATGCTGCCAGTTGATTAACTGTGTTTTGACGGCCCTTCCTTATTTGTCCAGCTCGTAGTGCGATCACTTTCATAGTTGATCACACAGCGGTACATATATGTTGTTCCTCTGAGCAGTCTCTGGTTACACTTACACCAACATGTTTTAAGCTTCATTTGTGCGTGAGTGGATGATTGGCACGATTCTCACTAGTGACTGTGATGCTCGGCGATGTCTATATTCACGCGCCCGTCGACAAGTTCTAGGCTACTGTTTGTGAGCGGAAGGGTGTCTATTGTGCGTGTACTCGCCATGCACATCTATACTTGTGATTTACTTCTCCTCTTCGCGCCGCCAGGCTACGAACACCGGCGCACCATCGGATTCGACGAGGGAAAATCCAAAGCGGGTAATCACGACATCGAGAAGGGCGCGCGAACGTACGTGTTTGTGCGAGACACGGAACGTCGGATACAGGAGCAGAAGGCCAAAGACCATCCACGCAATAAGAAGCGCGAGCGCAAGGACAGTCGCGTGCAGGCGAAGAAGCGCACACACCACGACGACGACAGTAGCGATGACGGGGAGAGCGGTGATGAGGGTGGCGAAGGGGACGATCGACAGGATAACGATATTCACAAACAGCCCAACGCGTTTGAGAAGGTCAAGTTCACGAAGCTGGAGATGAACGGGTTGATGTAGATACGCTTAGGTTTAAAGTTAGAGTTAGGGTCAGGGTTAGGGCTAGGGCTAGGGCTGGGGGTTGGTTTAGTGTTAATGTGTATACTGTAGAGATGTCGGTGGCGAGTGAGAGTGTATCTTTGTGATTACATTGTAGTTGCCACTGAAGCAAGCGAGATTAAGGGTGCGAGGGAACTTGCTTGGCTTGCTGAGAAGGTGCAGACGCTGTTCGAGTTTGCTATACATTCCGCCAGGTGTTCACACGACGATATGCAAACACGCGCGCTCGTACAGTTTATACAAAAAGTGATACTTATCACTCAGAAATGGTCAGTGTCAGTATATGGAACATAGGCTTTGATATGCTAATATGGGAGGATATACATGGATTCCAGAGCATAGGCCGACCGCAGCCAAGGTTCAGGGATCCTTCTTTAAAAGACGCACAGTTGTTGGGGCGTCCATCAACGGACTCAGAGACAGCAGGAGTATTCAGCATTTCATTTTGAACTGACATGTACGTGCATTGCTTGCTACCAGCGACTGTGTGCGCGTATGAATATCTTTGTGGTAGTATGGTATCACAGAAACGGCGAGTACACCGGACAGGCTTCTCGGGTTGAGCGCCTCCTTTTGATTTTTTCTGTTATGTTGCTCCTGATGACGGTGTGCGAGAGCACGATTTAAGTATAAGCTATGCCATACGTGACAGATGGCCAGATTGATTTCTCGAAGTGGCTGCCTTCAAGATCACATCGAGTGTCTGGCGAGGAGCTCGATATAAGGATTACTCTAGGACGATATATGGAAAACCGGTAATAAAACTAGAATTAGAATACCCCGGGGCATTGTCCTATCGGCTACCATTGCTGGCGACATCAATTTTTGTAGTTTGTTATTCCTGTCTGTTGGCCTGTACGACACCTTGGTCATCTTGAAGCTGCGAGTGCGGCGAGTACTTGTACTTCAAACCTTGTTTCGAAGCGAGTAGCAATCAGGTCAGAGTGCAGGGCCATTATTGTACGCGATTTTATTAGACCCGCTCCTTGTATCAATCCGAGCACCTGCTGTATGTGTTATTGCCATAACGGACTATATATATATATATATATATATATATATATATATATATGCATGCATATATATATATATAAATATATAATACACACACATACATATATATATATATACACACACACACATATATATATATATATATATATATATATATATATATATATATACATATATATGTATATATATATAATATATATATAATGCATATGCATGCATATCACACACACATCATCATATATACATATATATATATATATGTGTGTATATATAATATATAATAATAATATGTATGCGTTGTATATGTATATATATATATATGCGTATATATATATAATAATATTGTATTATATGTAATAATATGCGTGTATACAATACATATATATAATATATAATACATATATACACACATACGTATATGTATATGTATGTATGTATGCATCACAATGCACATCATAATAATATATATGTATATTATATATGAAATATATAATATATATATAATATATAATATATAAATATAATATATATATATATATATATATATATATGTATATATGTATATATATATATAATATATATATATATATATATATACATATATATATATATATATATATATATACACACATACATATATATATATATATATATACATACACATACACATACATACATATATATATATATATATATATATATATATATATATATATATATATATTTTTATGAATGGACGATAATTGCAGATCTTTCTACACGTTTGAGCCATCTAAGCCAGTTGGGCATATAACTCGGGATGACTTTATGCTGACAAGTCAGTTTGAGTCAATTGTATTGCTTGCATTGCCACTTTCTCGTAATGAAGCTGTACAAGGGTGGGCGGTTGCGTATGATCATACTGAACAGAAACCAATATGTAGATATGTTAAAAATCCAGTATGTGGGTAAACAACGAATCAGCTCAGAGCAGTAAAACATCATTATCACATGCGACTACTTCAGGTTTGACGGCAAGACTTGAGCTGCTTTGAGTTATATTTTGTATATTGATCGGGTATTTGTACTAGATTATTGACCATTGGTAGGGGGCATTCACTTCTGGGTGGTGATGAAACGGTCGAAGGCATCCACCTCCCGCTGTTCGTCGTCTATGCAGATGAAATTGAGATACAATGCAGGAGTGAGCTTATGTATATCCCTTGGGGGTGCATTATTCAGTCTTGCTATCCTTATTTACCCAACGGGAGATAAAATTACACAGTCTTGGGTACTGCTGGCCTTGTATGTGAATGATACTCTGAAACGCTCCCTAAAGGCAATGACTGGCCATAATTCGGAGATCATAGACGCATGCATTTATATACAGTAAGTTATTATAACACTGAACAAGTGTAGTCATCGGACAAGGATGCGTCTCAATTCGCAGAAAGGCGCACCAATTTCAATTGCACTCCTCAGCAATCAGAACAAAAGGTTCATGTGTTGGGCTGAGCTGCGCATATACAAGACATACAGGCCACCACAGCACCACGGGGTAGTTACAAACAATAGAACCAACATCATACCACACTAAAGCACCACAGGGTAGCTACAAACAATAAATCCAACATCATACTACACTAACGCACCACAGGGTAGATACAAACAATAGAACCAACATCATACTACACTAAAGCACCACAGGGTAGTTACAAACAATAAAACCAACATCATACTACACTAAAGCACCACAGAGTAGTTACAAACAATAGAACCAACATCATACTACACAAAGCCAAGGAAGACTATACGCACAAGGATAATTTAGGGAAAAATCAAAAAAAAAATCGGGGTGGTACAAGATGTTCGCGCGTAATGCAAATTGGCGAGAAATTTCTATTGCTGAGATGTGGGGTTTACGCCAGTACTCACCATCAGATCCCGATTCCTCCGATCCTTCCTCTTCCCTTTTCGCCATCGCCATCGCCTCCAAAGTCTGATGTATATATATAGTGTCGTAAACAGCGTCGTGTTTGATATATGGTTCATAACAAAAAACATATCTCCAAGGGGTTAAGAGATGGGAGATAAAATCACTCACAACAACAACGTAAAAGCAAGATAAGAAAAGCGAGCTAACAGTAGAAGTATCGCGATCCTTCTGGCCACCGAAATATGAAGACGCACACCGACCTGTCCGTTCTTGCCCATATCTCGCTGGATCCTCTCCATTTGTTCATCGCGTTCCTGTTGTTGCTTACCCTCCTGTATACGAAGAATTGAAGTGCTCAGAGTGACTGTATCGTTCAAATAGCCATACACGTACGCCTAAAACAAACACAAACAAACACGTGAAGTGGTGTATCATGCGCAACGATTACCTGGGCACGAATGGGAGGCAGTGGACGGACTGAATAATCTGGTGGTCTAAACAGCCTATGCACTACTCTGTACTACGTCTACAGTCTACTATTAAAATATAGGCCTACAGCCCACAGCCTCACAGTTGTACCGCCGCATTTGAACCAAAGACAGGTCCATGTACACACAGTACCATGTACTATACCACCGTAGACGATGCACTAGGGCTGATAATCGTAACACACCCGACAGACATACCCTTTCTTTCTTTATCCTCTCTAACTCGGGTTTGTATATACTGTATGGCACCAACCGCATCATTCAACCCCCGGAGATCGAGATGAGAGAAGGCGACGAGAGAAGCCAGAGCAATGTGATAGAGATTCAGACACAAACATATGAGCAGTATGGCGACCATATATGCGTGGCATCAACCAAGGAGAGAGAAGCCAGAGCAATGGGATAGGGATGCAGAACGAACACATGAGCAATATGACAACCATATATGCGTGGCATCAACCAAGGAGAGAGAAGCCAGAACAATGCGACGGGGATTCAGAGACACACATATGAGCAATATGACGACCATATATGCGTGGCATCAACCAAGGAGAGAGAAGCCAGAACAATGCGACGGGGATTCAGAGACACACATATGAGCAATATGACGACCATATATGCGTGGCATCAACCAAAAAAGAGAGAACCCAGAGCAATGCGATGGGAATTCAGACACAAACATATGAGCAATATGACGACCATATACGCGTGGAATCATCCAAGGAGAAAGGAGCCAGAACAATGCGATAGCGATTTAGAAACGAACATATGAGCAATACGACGATCACACATGCAGCGACACCACAAGACGTCTGCATGAATCAACCCCTTCGCGCCACGTGCGTCTGCATCCCATCTACATACACGCGGTTAGGATTGCGCACAACACAGCACAGTTCAGCACGTATGCGATTGAGTTACATACGTGTCGTATTCCTCTATCGCTGCGTCTACGGCCGTGAAGAACTCCTCCATTCCTTGGCCTGTCACCGCCGATACACTGGCGCTCTGAGAATCGATTAACGTGATGAGCACCGATAAAACATATGGGGAGTGGGAGGGGACTACATCGATAAAATGTGATCCTACAGAGGGTATGTGTGTACATGCAACTGCTGTACGTGTGTATGCAACTGCTGTATGTGTATATGCAACTGCTGTATGTGTAGATGCAACTGCTGTATGTGTATATGCAACTGCTGTATGTGTATATGCAACTGCTGTATGTGTAGATGCAACTGCTGTATGTGTATATGCAACTGCTGTATGTGTATATGCAACTGCTGTATGTGTAGATGCAACTGCTGTACGTGTATATGCAACTGCTGTATGTGTATATGCAACTGCTGTATCGGATATATACAGCAGCTTGATCAAAGCAATGAGAGTTGTTTCGATCGAATCGAACGAATGTCTTGCAATTGAAAATGTATGCTCGGGAGTGTAGTTAGATATTTGGCATACACTACACATTGAGGTGCAGTGTCGGATGATGTGCGCAGAGTTCGGATGCGGACATCGCAATAAACATAATGCTACGGAAACCACCGGAGCAAAGAGGCACGTCCCACTCCAATGTAATCCTCCAAAAAAAATAATCATAAAATGAACAAATAATACTACAGATAGGCACCAGAACAAAACACTTCATGCAACTCCATCCTCACTATTACCGGCGGAGAGATATAAATTATATGGGGAAATGACCACGACGAAACACAAGTATATGTACAGACACTCAGACACTCTGCCTACACTGACACCGGGCAATTGAACGCAGTGAAGAGGATGTCCAAGATAGCTCTTCGGACACACAGCTACCTGTCTAGCACCACGGCATGTACACCCAGGCCACTCAGAGCATACACAAGCACTGGCGCCAGAAACCCAAACGCATGCACGCTACGCAGTCACCTACCTGCATATGATTATAGAACTCTTCCAACACCATCCCCATCGACCGCGAGAGCGAGGACATGTACGAGTCGTCCTGTGCCAGCGCATCCTGCAGAGCGTCAAAGTCAGTCATCCACTCCTCAACAAACTCAGTGTCTACCACATCGGCTTTGTTCAGCGCGATCACCTGTAGAAATCGGGCCAGGACCGGTCCGGTGTGGAAGGCATTTGCATCTTTAAATACTCGGGAGGTAGAGAGTATTACCTTAATAAACGTGCGGTACAAAGCGTCTGTTGAGCGTGACTTCTGTAGCGAGAGATATATCATACTGGCCATTCTGGCCCAGCTCCTAGAACTAACTCCTGCAACCGACCCTGCCCCTCGCCTCGTGAGATGTTCGAACGCTTTGATACCAGGGTGCTTAACAGTCAGGAGGTGTTTCTAGAAGGCTTCAAGGCCACGCCTGCCTTACAGGCAAACGTATACAATACGTTATGCACTACCGCAACCAGTGGCACGCCTTTCAACGTCATGATAAGAGACTCGATTAGTTAGTTTACACACACATCGATCAGCCCGCATACCATGGATACCCGCGGATTGAACACAGTACTGCATGCGTAGGAAATATGATCAAACAAAACTAGGACACACTATACATCAAACAAAAACTTGAACACACTATACTTCAACAAAAAATAGGACACACTATACTTTAACCACCAAAACGAAATCACGCCTATAGTATACGCACTACAGCTCACACACCATCGGCAGTCGCGTCTTGTACATGATGCTGCACGCATACAGCATGTTACTGACGAACGTGATGGGGCTAACGCACCGCGGAGTGTCTATGACATACACCACCACGGTGGGGAAGGTAGACGCCAACGACTCGGTGATCACCGCACCACTGGCTGACCACGTGAAGATCTCTATCTGCCCGGGGGTGTCGACAAAGGTGTAGTCGACCTGAGTCGCGCGCTTGTCTATGATTTCTAGCACCTGGGGAATGGGCGAGGATTGCATAAAATGTGGGGACGGTGATTGAGATTGGCTCGGAATGGGGACGGTAGAGAGGCTGTTTGCCAATGCTTCCCCCGGTAGAGCGTTAATATCTTCAGGTGCACAAGTATGAGAATGGCCACACATTCGCGTACCTAGGCACACTGAATGACGAAGCGGACGAAGCGGAATGGTTACAGATAAGTCTGTCACCAAGGGCAATGAGTATTGATAGGTTTGATGTGGGGTTGCTCTGCTGACACCATCACGTACAGATGAAACCCCCGTGTAAGAACTATCAGGAGACCCGCAGGATTGGGTGCCCAGGGCGATGGGACTACCCAAGACTCTGCCAGTAGACTCTATAACCCACAAAAGTAGTACGTACCAACACAAGCCAAGCACACAGGTCCTACTCACTAAACTCAATTACCACCTTCTCAAACCCAATTGATTCTATTACCAAAGATTCCGCCAGTAGACTCTATAGCCCACAAAAGTAGTAAGTTCCAACACAAGCCGAGCACACAGGTCCTACCCACTAAACTCAATTATCTTCTTAAGCCGAACTGATTCTCATACCAAAGATTCCGTCAGTAGACTATAGCCAGCAAAAGCTGTAAGTACCAACACAAGCCGAGCACACAGGTCCTACCCACTAAACTCAATTATCTTCCCAAGCCAAATTGATTCTCTTACCAAAGATTCCGTCAGTAGACTCGATAGCCAGCAAAAGTAGTAAGTTCCAACACAAGCCGAGCACACAGGTCCTACCCACTAAACTCAATTATCCTACCCACTAAACTCAATTATTTTCTCAAGCCGAATTGATTCTCATACCAAATATTCCGTCAGTAGGCTATAGCCAGCAAAAGCTGTAAGTACCAACACAAGCCGAGCACACAGGTCCTACCCACTAAACTCAATTATCTTCTCAAGCCAAATTGATTCTCTTACCAAAGATTCCGTCAGTAGACTCTATAGCCAGCAAAAGCTGTAAGTACCAACACAAGCTGAGCACACAGGTCCTGCCCACTAAACTCAACTACCTTCTCAAACCGGGTGGCGAACAAGTTCAGCGAAGTCAAGATACCACCGTTAGGACCCAGTTGGTACTGCTTCATAACCTCTTTGTAGTTGATGGTGTCTCTGATATCGATGTTGGGTGCGTAGCCCAGATTTTTGACCGCAGGATCCAGGTTGATCACATAGGGCATCTTGCCCTTGGTGCGCACATGTGAGTTGATTCTCTGATCGAATGAATGCGTTCGAATGTAACGTTAGTCCGATGGATGAACAATTCATTTTATGATCAAATGAACGCGTTGGAATGTAACGTCAGTCCGATGGGTGTACAAGTTCAGGTCTATCTGAAAACGCCGCTTCGAGTCCGATGTTCCGTTGTTTCGATGTGCGTTAACGGAAGGGCAACTCATTATGTGTGGCGAGTACGTGTTTGAATTCGATCCGTAAAGCTCTCAGGTGCGCCCGAGTTGCGCAATTGAGGACTGTGTGCGAAACGGCGGCACAGGTACAGATGCAAGATGACACCCCGTCTCTCTAGTGAACAAGGGTATCTATCATTCGGGTTGAATACAAGCTATCCAACCGTATACGCAAGTGAACCCGTGCAACTATGGCAAAGGGTAGGGAATTAACTCGCAAAACACAAGCGAGGGATTGGGAATGAATGGGGTACGTTGAGCTTAATGTAATATCTGGTTGTTACGCGGTAGTTCAGAGAAATTATATATACGTATGAGCCAGGGGAACTGATCGTATAGTAGCTTATTAGAGAAGTTGGTACAGTATTCCAGTACGCACCTCACATACTGTAAGCAGGCGAATACTGAAACATACACGATGGACCAGCCATGTTCCACCGCACTCAGACAATACATGTTTGTATACATAGACATAGAAATATGGTTAACTGTGTATACTTGAACACAGTTAACAATTTCAAACTGTTTAAGAGTACAAATTCAAAACCACCAAACATGGTTCGCAACAATATTATGCAAGCAAAATGACAAAACATACATACACACACAAACACACACACACACACAAATATATGTTAAATTGAATATAAATACATATATATATATATATATATATATATATATATATATATATATATATTTATGTATATATATATACACATATATACATATATACATATAAACACACACACACACACACACACACATATATATATATATATATATACATACATACTTGCATACATACATATATATATATATATATATATATATAAATACATATGTATATATATATATCTACAATTTCAACAGCAAAAACACAAATAGGGGATGTCAGGGCATACAAATTCCTAGAGGTTTAAAAATATATACATGGCAATGTATATATATCTGTAGATAGATGTAGAAATGTCTCTTTTTTTTGGACAAAAAAAAAAAAGTAAAAATCTAGAATTATACATGTTCATCTAAAGTTGAATCTAATTCATTCTTAAGCACAGGTTTTCGAAAAAGAACTTCAAATTTAAAAGTGACACATCGAAAGTTATTATCTATATATATATATAATAATAAACACAAAATCACAAAAAAAGGCCATATATATAT
>LUCW03000071.1:97500-115047 GCA_001586965.3 Sphaeroforma sirkka | reverse complement strand
GTAGTGCGGTACGCAAGAGTTTCTTAAGTTCTCTATGACGTGTCTCATTTGCACCCTGCGTTTGAGGTTTGTAAGGAACACCACGCCTATGGGTCATGCCTGATACGAGTATAAGTGCCTCCATTACGTCGGTACAAAACTCACTACCGTTATGTTCGGTATTGCATAAAAGCAAGAGGTAAGTTCGAAGCCAAACATAAGAAAATGACAGATGTGGCATCGCTGCAGTAAGCTTGATCGTGGAGTTTTAACTAAATCGACTAAGACCTGGTGCATCGGTTAATCTTCTCTGTCACACTTTTTTAGGTGCCCAATCCGTATCGCTTGATCTGGTTCTTTTTCACAATCAGTACAGCGTCGCAGAAGCATTTCATGCATGGTTTCTTTCTTCAGCCGGGTGATCAGTCCCCGCATGAATAGCCATTCTTCTTCAGCTTGTTTCCGCAAACTCCTGGCTGTTCTTTAAGCAGCGTTAAGTAGTTGAGTGAGCTTCAGGTTCTCTTTAGAGTTTGTATCCATGCCTTAGGACCATTTTTACGATTCAATGCCGTTTCAACGGCATTACCTCGACTGCGATCTTGTTGGTGTGTTGTACGAAAACATCAAGCGTCAAACTTCTTAATAGAATAGATCCCTGATACAAGAACGTGTCGGTTTCACGGTCGACATAAATAGGTTCAAAGAACGTCTTGAATCATATTAATTAAATCACGTATCCATGGGTCGGAGTTACGTAAGGGACAACACAGCGTAATGGTAGATTTAGTAATATTAACATAATTTAACAACTGTGCGATAAGTTGACAAGGTGGGTTAGCCCACGCATTATGCTTTGATAAGTCAAGCTGAAATGCATCACCTTTAGGATGAGTCAGCGACCTATATTCAGAAAACCTGTTTGTTATGTTCTGCGGCGAACATATCAACAGTAAATGGACCCCATCGTGATTGAGCGAGGTTAAACCATTTCTTATTTAGCATCCAATCGGTTGCTAATAACTCTTTTGACTGTTTTCTGGTAGTCGGGCACAAGTCGAGAGAGCATGTCAGGAAGATGGTTATGTATTCCTGGTATGTGTGTTATATTAAAAGCGAACTTGGCAATAATGTCATGCCAGCGGCTCACCAACTGTGAATCAGGGTTCATATCTTTAAGTATGTTAAAGACTTTTGATCACAGGCGACAGTAAAGTAACTTCCATAAAGGTAGTCTTTAAACTGTCTTAGCGCAGTAACTATAGCAAGGAGCTCTTGTTTAACGGTAGGGTAATTCCGTTGACTCTTATTATAACTCTTGCTAAAGAATTGTATGTAGCGCGGTTTACCATTTATCGTTTGGTAAAGCACTCCACCTACCGCTCGATCTGAAGCGTCGGTTGCTACTTGGAATGGGACACCATCCACAGGGTACTGTATGATGGGTGCGTCCATTACTTTACTTTTGACTAGTTTAAATGCATCATCACATTCTTTAGTCCAAAGCTTTCCCAAAGGTCCTTTGTGCAGCCGTAGGTGACTGAAAGGCTTTTAAGTAATGAGAAAGATGCGGTACCGAATCCGAGAAGAAGTTAACAAACCCACACACAGAGTTCACATCTCTTCCAGTAATTGGTGTTGATAAATCCAACAGAAACTGTTTCTTGCCAGGATCAATTTCTACCCCCTGCTGCAGATACTTTGTAGCCAAGTAAGTGTATAGTATCTTTAGCAAAAGAACACTTGTCTTCGTTAATCTTAAGTTTAGCATGATTAAGTCGCTTTAAGACTTCTTTAACGAGTTTAGCATGTTCATGTGCTGTCTTTGTAAAGATAACTATATCATCTAAATAGACTGATACGTTATACGACAGGTCCGCAAATAGTTCCATCATAACTTGTTGGAAGAAAGAAGGTAACATGTGTAAGCCTTCAGGTGCACCTTTAAACTGGTACTTCTTACCTTGCCAAGTAAAGGAAAAGTATTTCCTATGAGGCTGATATATTTGTAGTTGATGGAATGCAGCTTTTAAGTCTATCTTGGAAAGATAGTCGCACCTCCATTTTGCGTAGTATCTCGCTTATCTTAGGTAAGGGAAAACTATGTTGCGGAATTAGTTTGTTGATTGGCGACAGGTCTAGTACTACTCTTGTTTTACTAAACGTTCCATCAGATTTATATTGATCGACCGCTAAGAGAGCTAAGTTAACTGGGGTTGCATCATAATTGATTTCAATAGACCCTGTTTTAACCAATCTTCGATTTGGGTTTTGACAACGTCTTTGTGTCTCCAACTCACGTAGTTATGTGAAGGACACTTTAACTTAGAGAAGTCGACGTTTGTTAAGTCAAGTCTAACGTACCCATTAGAGAACTTAAACATACACCAGTCAGTTATTGCAATCTTCCTGTTTTGTATAATTAAGTCCATAATTATATCGGTGAAGTGCGGAATCATATCCTTTTGCTTCACCTTCCGGAGGTTTAGGTATCTTTAACATATTATCATCTGACTGATCTTTATTCGGCTCTAGCCCATTAGGCAGACCAGTGAGTGTTATACCTAAACTGAGAAGATCAGTCATACCTATAATTAAATCGTATTTCTGAGACATGTCAGTAACGATTAGGTGAGTCTTCACTTCTCTTCTATCTGACAGCATTATGTGTGCATAGTCAATGGCTTGTTCGCAAGTAGTAACTTTGCCATTTCCCAAGATTAAATCAGTTGTTTCGTTATGGACAGCCATATCTGTAGCGTAGGCTACTCGGCATGAGATAGCAGAGACTTCAGCCCCTGGATCAAATAGTGCCATAACTTTTTCTCTCCATTTACGAAAACTGTTTGAAAGATACGTTCATCTCCTTTGGTATAGATTTTATTGAACATTTTCTCATAATCTTGCTCTAGTGCGCACATATGGTACTGTCAGTGCTTAATTTGGACGTCTGGTAAGTCCTTGCAATCCTCTTTGTGCCAACCGTTAGTACCTCCTTTGCAAGTAGCACACTCTTTCATATAGTGTCCAAAATCTGGCTTTGCCTGGTGCACACTTAACAGGGTCGTGTCTACCATTCCACTTGCCATTACGTTTTGTGAGGTTGTAACCACACTTCTTGCAAGGCGCTCTCACCTTCTTATCACCTTTCGGTTCGGTAGAAGTAGAGCCAGTACCCCTCCAGTAGTAGTGCTAGGTTTCTTAGTACTACGCGCAGTATTAGTCTCACTGCGTTTCGCTTAGTGGGCTGGGTGTAGCTCGTGGTACTAAGTACTCTAGTAGAGGAATTGGTATGCTTGTGTACTATCTTCTCAAAGACAGACCAAGGCATAGATCGCAAATCACCATAGGCGATGATGTCATCATTGACTTTCTTAAAGAGGTTAGCTCCCAGAGTCTCCATCATCTGACAAATTAATAAATATTCGCCAGTATAGGTACGACCACCCATCCGAGTATTCATATGTGTCATATGAGCTAGAGCACCTCGAATAGTGGTATCGTTCGCAAAGAACTTGCGAGACTCTAGAAGTTCACGGTCACGTGCATCTTCAAAAAAAGGTGTTAAGTATATTATCACGCAACTGGTGCCAGGGTAGGGCTTTCCAGTTGGGCTCATGAGCCTTCAAGATAGTTCGCCATTCACCTGGCTCACAGAAATGAATAAAGGCATTCATCATCTGCTTATCCCTAAGGCTGGCAGACTCCTTAAGTTGGTCGAAGGCCTTCAGTGTCTCCACTGTACTCTCATTAGTAGAGAAATCGACCTCAGCCTGCGCGTTACCTAGCTGCTTTATAAAGCTTGGTTCTAAGTGTTCACGAGGCTCATGCTCAGTGCTACGGGCTGCTAGTGCCAAGATGGTGTCTATTTCCTTTCTCTTGTTATCGATTAGATAGCGAATGTTATCCGCTTTCCTATCGTCAAGGTCAGAGTCATTCAATAGACGGTCCTCAAGGACTTGCATACCAGAGCGTAATAGCCTGAGACGAGTATGTCTGGTTCTCACTTCCTCATCTTCAGGATTAGAGCGGGAACTCTCTAACGAGGTACTGGTGTAGCGATTGCCAAAATCGTGATTACCAGGGTTAGTTGGCAAATGAGGGTCGATATTACGAGGATGGTAAGCCTCATCGAGTTCCATACGATCATATCCTCTGACAGGGTTAGGTTTGTCAAGAGGATGGTCGATGGTAGCATCAGAGCTATAGAGATTAAATTTTGAAATATTATCTCTCTCGCCAGTGGTAATTGGCTTAGTGGTAAACATACTGGCTGGTAAACCAGTAGGTCTCGGGTTCGAAACCCTGCCCGAATTTTTCTTCTTCTTCGGTATAGGAAGAATATCAGCCAAGTGGGACACAATAGAGGGGTCCACAACTGCTGCTGCCGCTAGCTCCTTCAAGAGCGCTTCAGTGCGGTTCAATTGGCGTCGAGATTGAGAGGATCCAACCACTCGTTGTCGAGTTATGGCGTCCTCAGCTTCGGCCCCAAGATTTGAGCTGAATGGAATGGCTTCTCCATCGATGGCGAAACCGAAATTTTCGGACAGGTCCAATACTTCCTTTTCACGCCGGATTTGTGCTGGAGTGTCCTTTAGATGTGGAGTTATAATGCCCCCCCGACATTCGTATCCACGAATTTTCCAGCCTTTCGACGTTTATCCCCAATATTTGACGGCACGTGGTCAGGGGGGGCAAGCTGGGGTCCTGAGCTTCACTCCTAGGTGATACACGGACGCTGGCGAGCCTTTCCGCGGTAGTAGATACCTCTTCTTCCAAGGCTTTAGGATCCGACGAGTCATCCTCAGAATAATCCTCTGTACCAACCTCAGAATTTGCTTCCCGAACAGTATCCTCGGCAGGCTCAACTCCAGACAGGCTAGGTGTTTCCACAGGGATCTCAGGAACCTCGGCAGGCTTAACAGGCTTAGAGCTAGCGGCTCCCTTGCCTTTAGAAGTACCCTTAGCCATAGTATTTGCTGGATAGTAAATCGATGTCAGACAGTCTAAAAGCAGTACACTACTGTAACTACTATTTAACTGAAAAATATGTAAACTTCGATGGAAATTACTAGGTTTCAAACTATATTAAACTTAAATACAATTTAGTCAGTTAGGATTTAGCAGTGGTAGCTTGTGTAAGAATGATCGGGACTGCCTCTTGTTAAGAGCCTAAATATCCTCGATCACACAGGGCGTACCTCTAGCTGTTCTTTATTGAATAATTTTCACTAGAAGTACTAAGTGTTCATGACCACTTGCCTAATTTGTAAATAGACATAATAACGTAAGTCACGTTAATACATTAGCTGATATAAATAAAGTTCCATCTGAAGAAAAGTTAAAAAAAGAAAAAGACTTATTGGATTTTGGAGATTGGCGGGAAGACCAAAATCTATAAGTAGTAGTTCGGAGATTATAAAATTTAGTTTATAATATCCTACATCTACTAATGTCTCAAATAGGTCCAAGTAGATGAGTCATACCAAATACTCAGGCTATTGGAGCCATCAAAGTGAATTTAGAACACTTTGGAATATTGGAAAAAGAGCTTGTACTAAATTATTTAAAATACAAATGAAAACCAATGTATTATTTCGATTGATCTTGATATTTTAGACTGACTATTTTAGTTTAATATAGTTTGAAACCTAGTAATTTCCATCGAAGTTTACAATACTTTGTCAGTATCTCTTAACAAGTATTCTCTGCTTATCAACTGAGAAAGATTCAAATAAGCCATAGCGAGCAACCCTGCGACTATCCATGTGGTTGAAATAAATCTTGTACGCTACTTGATCGTCCTCAATATGACGTTCATGTTCTTGGTCAATAGCTGATTCAATAGTGGAGTCAATAGTGCTTTGGAATGGTGACAATAATCTCTGTGATGTTCTTGTATAAGGGGTTGCATCTTCGATATTCTTCATGCATGATCTTTCACAAAAGCATAAAAAGCAAGATACATGACCGCCCTTGGAAGCACATAGCTTCTTGCAATTTTTTAATGTGTTTGTACAGGTGGGCATGATCGAAAGTGTATAGCTGCATTTGTGTATATTCATGTTTATTTGTGTTCACGTTTTGATTTTTTTGTGTGCACAACAATGTGATTTGTGAGTGCGAGTTTTTGAAACAAAAATGTCGCGCCAATATTTTTAGGCCAATGAGATGATCGAAGCTCCCAGGAAAAATTGTTGACCGAAACACCGAAACATGTTCAGAATAGAGCTTTAATACAGCTTCTACCGCATGAGGCGTACAGTCCAACATAGCTACCGATGTTCTTCTTTCGCTGGAACATATTAGATATGTCTTGTGCTTCGATTAAGCTTTGTTGGTAGTCTTCAGGTGGAATAGTGCCTACCTAGTAAAAACTGGCCGGGACTCTTGATGCAACGGTTTCAGCTACATCCGGTGTTTTAAAAAATCAATATCAATATAAAATTAGAACGTATATGTGCCTTATTTCAGAAGAAGGCTATGGTATATGTAGAACCATTTTTATTTCAGTTATTTAAACGGTTTATCGTACGACGTGTTGAGTTTACCTTGACTCCCTCAAGTTCCCATTTTAAGTCTCTCAGTCTCTAGAGAGAGAGAGACTAGTAGCAGAGCAATTTCGAAGATACTAAAAAATAAAGGTATGTGTATGTACGCGCGTGCGAATCGGGCACATGTGTATGTATATGGGTATGGGTATGTCAATAACTATGGGTATGTGTATGTGTATGTGAATAGGCATGCGTATGTGTGTGGATAGGTATGTGCATGTGTGTGAAAATGTGTGAATAGATATGTATATGCGTATGTGTATGTGAATATGCGTGTGTATGGGTATGTAAGTATTTGTATATGTATGTGTATGTAAATAGGCATGTGTATGGTTATTTTTTATGTGTACGTGTTCGTGAATAGGCATGTGTATGTGTATGTGGATAGATATGTGGGTGTGTGTTAGTATGTGAATAGGCTTTTGTATGAGTATGTTAATAAGTATATGTATGTGCATGAATTGTATACCTGTACGTGTATGTGTGCATGAATAGGAATGTGCATGGGAATGTGAATAGATGTGTATATGTATGGTTATGTCATAGGTACTTTATTTGTACATGTGCACGTGAAATAAAACCACTTTATCCATCCTAAATCGTTTTTAAATATTCTTTGTTCCCCACGCATAGTAGCCTCCGTACTATAAAGGTACAAGATCTTTAATTAGTTGTTATATTTCTACACTAGACGACCCCCAGACAACCAGGCCCGTATGCTGTGGTTGATACATTCCCACACCTTCGAAATGTGTCACTGCTTTCTACTGTCACTCTGCTACATATTAGTGTGCCAGTTTTGTTTGATCCAACTATCCTCTCACTAGTAACTGTACATCGACTGAACCGGCTTCCAGTGGTATTTACCTCTTTATTCCAAGTGGAGTTGCCGTACTTCTAAAGTAATATATGTACAGTTTCAACTCTGCCGGTGAGGGTTTTATACGACTTGCACCAGGATGCGAGATTAATGACATCGTGTCTGTCCGCATTTTGTAGGACTTTTACATGTGTGCAGGCATAGGCGCAGATATTGTCGGATACGCGCGGTGGGGGTACCATAGTCTTCTTGTTCAATTTTCAGAAGGCTATGGAGGTACACACAAGATTATTCTTATTTGGTATTGTAAATGCCAGGCCGTCTTCATGCCAGAGACCTGATCAATTTATGTACATCTAATGTACATTTAAACCATTATGCATATAGGTGCACAGTTGTTATAGGGCTTGCGCTGGGACGCACGCATACAGCAGCCTAGTTTATTGCAACTGGGGCACCATTGTAGTGCTGGTGCGTGCTTGTACCATCAATGCGCACCTATTCCTTTAGCTACACGTCTATTTGCCAGTTCCCGAACCCGCGCCCGTTCTTATGTGTCCGTTAACGTTTTTAGAGCACGTTTGCTGAGATAGGTGCATAGACCCTTTCCATCAAGATGGATGTGCCGGTGCCTATGACGTCCCTGTATGGACACATAACCCCCGTCAGAACTTCTGCGTTTGATTTGTTTCTTGCTGTGATATCTGTGCAACCTTTTGGCGTATTTCTCATAACAGTATCTGTGATCCCACCTGCGCTTGCGCCCTATCCATCCCGTCTGATGTACGTGTATCTCATATCATGTCTGTACGGACTTTTAGGTCCACCCATTCTGTGATGTACTCACTGAGTATTCACCCAGAAATTCACGGCCACGCACACAAATACACCTCTTCCCCGGCGTACAATCATCACGTAGTAGTTGTGCGTGTTCGTACCTACTCATATGCCTATCCTCACAGGCGCACCCACCGATTCAGTGTACATAGTTATCTTATTCATATCAATATTTGTTCTAGTGCGTGTGCTTGCACTTATATCTACATCTTTTCTTGTGTACTTGTTTGTGCACTGTGTCGTGCCCTCGCACCACACAGTGACACCAATGACACGAGGTGTAGGCGGGGACACAACCCCTTCAATTGGTGGCCAGGGACTCAGTGCTTGGTCTGTGCGCTGACTGTGTGTCTGTTTGCAGCCATTGTCTCAGTCCAATGAGTGCCTACGGAAGATCAAGAGCATGAGATATAAGTGAAAGCAAGATTAAGCTACGTATCTTTAAAGTTTGTGACGCGTGTGTGTGAGTACAAATTTACAGAATACTTTTTCTATGCTTATACTATACTAGACTATATTGTGCTTTACAATATATCTATACACACACACACACACACACATCATATCATATATATATATATATATATGCATACATGCATGCATACATGCATATGCATATACATACATATGCACATGCATACATGCATATATGCAGACATACATACATACATGCATATACATACATATTATACATACATATACAACATACATACATACATACACACATACATACATACATACATACATATACATACATATATACATATAAACATATGTATGTACATACATACATACATATATACATACATACATACATACATACACATACATACATACATTATTACATACATACATACATACATACATACATATTATACATTTATATATATATATATATATATATATATATATATATATATATATATATATATATATATATATATATATATATATATATATATATATATATATATATACACGCACGTACATACATATCCATATCCATAAGCCATATGAATTGAGCATATTGCTAATTTAACACATATTTGAATATAAACCTCATTGAATGCATCGGCCCAAGATGACATATCCTCAGCACTCTCAGCCGAGCAAAAGTATGAATATTGATCGCTGTCAAATCGGAAAGAGTTGCTCCTTTTGCTTTCCTTTGTCATTGCGATCATATCATTCTGTAAATATATAAGGATAAGTTCATTTCTTATTTCAATAATATGTCTCTATATATAAATTGAGTACATAATGTAATGTAATAAAATAGTATACTGGTACAATAATATAATAATACAAGAAAGTTTTTATGTATATATGTTTATATGGTAAATATGTGAAAGTACATATATAAATGTGTATATATGTATGTATGGTAAGTATGTGAATATATATATATATATATATATATATATATATATATATATATATATATATATATATATATATATATATGTGTGTGTATGTATATGTTTTTATATATATATCTACATATACATATGCACATACACATATACACATATACATATACATATACATATACATGTATACACAGACATATATACACAGACACACACACATACATATATATATATATATATATATATATATATATATATATATATATATATATATATATATATATATATATTCGGCTGACCTTGATTTGCAGCAAGTTGAGAGTTTCCATAGGAACAGCTACTTTTCCTTCAGTTGGCGGTTCGCGGAATAGCGAGAAGTTGGTCCCACTCAGCACTGCGTAGCACAATTCCTGTGGCAATGAGAGTATGTGGATTGTTGGGTTTTAATATATGATAAACCCTAAAAGTATATATGAATACATGTATTGGGCTGCTATACTACTGCAGATCGCTAGTGCCACTGTGTGCAGCGCTAGAAATGTACATAAAAGAATTGATCGGCAATCTCACAACACGAAGGAAAGGTACTAATTAGTCCTGATTAATGGGGCAAATCCATTCCAGGCTGTATGTACCTACCAGTACAAATCCTGTGCCAATGAGAGTATGGTGTGTGCAGGCACATGTATATGCACAGTATAGTCCCTTCAGCTGAATTGTCCAACCTCGAGACTATAAAAGGTGTGCGTACCACTGAACAGAACAGTCGGTTAGTATGCGTATGCATGTGAAGGGAAACAACAGCCTTCCATATCAATAGTATACTGACAACTTGATTAAACACAATGGTAGTCAAACGCGTTTGAGACAATCAAACGTCTACTTTTCTGATATAGAAGCCTATCCATTGCTGGCTGGGAGTGCACCATAGACATACACTCGCCACTAGATAGCAGTAACACAACAGTCGCGTGCATGAAGACTACCATAGCGTTGTGCACACTCGCAGACGTGCACATACCCATTGCTGAATGCGGGACGGGGTGTTCTTCTGCACATCCAGCCAACCCTCCTTGAAGGCGTCCTTCACATATACCGTCACGCGTGCTTCGTACGTGTATGGCTTGAGCAACAGGCAGTTGTTGGTACTGCGGAACTGTGAGTTGAAGCCGTGGGTGGTGTCCAGGTTGTTCAGAATAGACAGGACCGACAGGGATGCTTCGCCTGTTGTAAACCGTGAATATACCGTGCAAACTTGGTTTATGACGTGGAAAAAAAACTTGGTTGTTCTTGTGTGCTGGGCTTGGGCTGCATGCAGTTGTGGGTACTACGAAAGGGGTACGTTTTCTGTGCCTGATAAACCTGGTTTACAATCCACAGAAACTTGGTTGTGTCGTGCAGAGAGAATATGTTAGTGCATAAAGACTTAGAAATAAGTTGGGCTTTGCTCTCAGGGTGTCTAACGTAAGGCTGCCTCGCTTATGCTATAACCGTGAGGTACACTGTTCACTACTGATGTAAACTTGGTTTACAAGGCTTTGTGTGTCATACATATGCATCAATAAATACTACAAACTTTGTTTTCGCTGCCGATGTAAACTTGGGTTACAAGGTTTTGTGTGTCATACACATGCATCAATAAGTACCATACACTGTGTTTCCACTGCTGATGTCAACTTTGATTATATGGTATTGTGTGTCATACACAAGTACCATTAACTATGTTTTCACTGCTGATGTAAACTTGGTTTACAAGGCAATGTGTGTCATTCATAGGCATCAATATGTACTATAATCTGTGCCAACCGGATTTGTCTCCGCACCACTGTCGTCAATACGCGCACCAACAACCAACACCGCACATGGCAAAAGGAGAAGTCTAAATATCATACCACCAAACTCTAAACCCTAAACCCTAAGCCGCATCAGCGAGACTTGGAACACCTTCGAGATGCATATACGCATATTCTCAATTTAGGGTTTAGGGTCTAGGGTTTAACTGTACATTAAACTGTGTGTCATTGAGCAGTGGACGTGGTACCTGGGTTTAGAGTTTAGGCGCCCACGTATGGTAGATGTACGCTTAGTTGGTAGTACTTGCACAGCACAGACGATGTGATACTATGTCAATTATGGTAGGTGTACGCTTATTAGGTAGTATTAACATAGCACAGACGATGTGATACTATGTGAATTTTAGTAAGTGTACTCTTCGTAGGTAGACCTCAAATACTTATACCTACCCAGTAACTTGTCCTCGGACATAGAGACACCTGACAAGTCCAGTTCCATATGACTTTGGGTTTTCTTCGTCTTCTTAACCCACTGGAACATCTTGGGTGTCGCAGAGGAGGTGCGTTTGACAGTAGCCAGGGGTGACTTAATGAACACCTCCAGCTGCAGAGTATCGAATGGGCCGATGGGACTGTGGTTCGGGGCAAGGACAGGTTGTATGAGTATATGGTATGACATATAGAGTGTGTGCTATTTCATATGTATTTACAAGTGATATGTCATTACATACATAGTTACAAGTGATATACTATTACATACGTATTTATAAGTGTTATACTATTTCATACGTAGTTACAAGCGATGTACTATTGCGTACGTATTTACAAGTGATGTACTACTACATACGTATCTACAAGTGATGTACTATTCCATACGTATTTACAAGTGATGTACTATTGCGTACGAATTTACAAGTGATGTACTATTGCGTACGTATATACAAGTGATGTACTATTACATACGTGTATAGAAATATATGTATTTACAAGTGATATATTATTATTACATACGTGTATAGAAATATATGTATTTACAAATGTACGTAATAGTATGAACAGAGAAATATATGTATTTACAAATGTACGTACTAGTATGAACAGAGTATATATTATTACATACATATGTCTAAGTTCAATAGAACGTACGTTTCAGCGACGTACAATGTTCAATCTATATTCCTATGAAACCCATAAACAAGACTATTTCTTTAGCGACGTACAATGTTCAATCTATATTCCTATGAAACCCATAAACATGACTATTCCAGTCCTGATATTTCGTCTGCCACACTTACTGATATTCGGGGGCTTTCAAATGCACAGTGGTCATGCTGGATTTATTCCGCACCTCTCCGAATTCATACGTGACCAAATCTCTTGGTTTCTGGTCCGTTTCTGCCGATATTTTGGCTTTGTTCAGGGCTAGCTTGGCCGAAATTGTGGATCTTGCATCACGTGCAATGCGCTCCTTTCCTACCATATTCAGTTCCAGGTGCAAATCTGTGCGGTAAAGTGGTATAAAACAGGAACAAGCGAATAAAAAGAGGGTTTAGCGTGGCGTAGGTATATTTTACCTACTCCAACTAGCTTACGGAAACGGCTACATTCAGATATATACCGAACTTCAATTTATTGGCCGGGTTTAGAAGTATGCTAATGAAGACTAGCTGGGTCCATTGTACATTTGGTACGTTTTGTGCAGATAATTCGTTTATACATTTGATACGTTTTGTGCAGATAAGTCGTTTATACATTTGATACGTTTTGTGCAGATAAGTCATATATACATTTGATACGTTTTGTGCAGATGGGTCGTTTATACATTTGATGCGTTTTGTGCAGATAAGTCGTTTATACATTTGATACGTTTTGTGCAGATGGGTCGTTTATACTTTTGATACGTTTTGTGCAGATAAGTTGTTTATACATTAGGTACGTTTTGTGTAGATAAAACACAGCATGATGAACTCACAGGTCGTACACGTATACACACAATAGTATGATATATCCTGTACACAGTAGAACTATTCTACGACTATAGGAAGTACTATATATGTCATAGCGAGTCCCCAGGTGTCTTTCTCGCAGCCATGGGAACCAATAGCCTATCAGGGACACAGATGTATGGGCGTCACAGATGTAAGAGCGTTCAAAAACAATATCCACAGATGAATTGTGTTTGATGCTAAACTTATTTGTACAGTAAAACGTGTTGCTATGTCACCAACCGCCCATGCTCTAGAACTTTCTAGCTAATTTCGAGACTCCGAAAGCAGTTCCTTCTTTCGAAATAAACGAATACATATATACACAAACCATATACCTAGGGTACTCATCAGTCTCCTTTCCACTACCAATACTTCAGAGTCGTAGGTAATATGTGCTATATATATACATATTTATGCATACACACACACACACACACACACACACACATATATATATATATATATATATATATATATATATCTATATATATATATATGTATACACACACACACACACACACACACACACACATATATATATATATGTATATATATGTGTGTGGTATGTGTGTATGTGAATATATAAATATATACATAATGTTCGCAAACCTCATACCTCGGATGCTCATGATTCCTGTGCCCACTAACTCAGAGTCTTTGTGGACACTTTCCACTGTAAAAGGCAATGCTTCCATATTTTGTGGATTTTTTGCACTCGCTTTGCGTTGCCAAAGGGGAGGGAAGGTAGTAACTAGAGCCCCAGGTGAATCGCTGCTAATATGGGCATTTTGGTGGGTTTTAAGAGGGGGTTTAGTTTTTTAGTGCTTCCAAGGTTCAGAACTTTTTTGCTTTGCTTCCGATTGCAAACCAGTTGAAACGTCAATGTATAAGCCAAGAGAAATACTGAATAGCCGGAGAGCAGTGCGTTGAAGGGTTTTCTCGTTCAGATAAAAGTGGACAATTGATGTCCAAAACAGTGGTGAGTGGTGCAGGTGGAGAGCAATGTGTTTTGAAGTTTTCTCATACAGCTGAAAGTGGATAGTTTATATATAGCCTGGTGAATCGGAAACAAGTTAAACAGCCAGATCAGCTGGCTGCAAACCCGGAGAATACGTACCCGAAAATTAAAACACGTACAAATATATTGTAGTTATTTTATACAGTCGGTGTGTCACGGACATATATCGGCTCTTGCATGCTAAATACGCATAGATAGATGCAAAACCAAATACGCATAGATAGACGCAGAATGCATATCTCTTTGCACAGTTCTCTGGTTGGTCGCGGGCAATTCCAAACTCACAGGCAAGCTCAGAAGGTAATAGATGGAGGGCTATTATCGCAATCACAATACAAAACAAAGATGCATTGCCATATTTACTTTGCATGCAGGTTTTTTGTAATATTTATTGCGCATGTGCCGAAAGTCAGAATGTAAAACAACTATTAGTCTGGAATAGAATGCTCAATGTAGAGAATCCGGATATATTTTACATTATATATATATATATATATATATATATATATATATATATATATATATATATATATATATATATATATATAACTATATATACGACTATATAACTATATATCTATATAAATATATAACTATATATATATATATATCATATGTATGCATATATGGTCGTGGTACAAATCACACCACTTACGTATCCCCACTGTAAGTGCCTTGTGTTGTGCTTTCGTCTGATACCGATCTCATCGCCGTTGGCAGCGCTAAAGTGGAAGAATACATCAAACTAATATTGAGTTGGCTGAATTTGATTACGATAGTGAGTACGTTATGTCTCTATCTGTATCCGATTCACGGGAATGTGGACTATATATCCGTTCAAACGCGTAGCTATACCCGTGGGCTCATGTGGTATACGTGCCAGCAGCATATATCGATGAACAGTAGAATCTCAGTACAAATATTGATTTCAAAGCCATATCGGAAAGGACATATATGAAGATAGTGTATACGCAATAAATGATTTCACTCATAACCCTGACCATATCCGCCTAGTCTGGTAATGTATATATCGGACTATGTTCTACGTAAGATTAAACGTGTATCATCAGTATGTATGTGTACTGCACACCGTGTGAAATACGATGTACAACGTGTTAAGATATATAAACGTTTATATGTTCGTCATAAACCACGGTTCTATCGTTACGTACCATGTGTGCCTAATACTTCGGTTGCAGTTCGCAAGTCACTATTTGATGATCTCAAAATAAACGCATTGTCTGCGGAGGCACATATGTCGTATGTACGTTTGCGTATTGTATATATAAAAACAGCACTACATGTGTATGTATACTTACATACTTGCATGCATGCATATAAAAACATAAATACGTAAATACGTAAATATATACTAAATAAATAAGATACATAAAATTATCTCACTACATGTGTACATATAGTTATATATATATGTACATACATACATACATACATACATATATGTACATGCAGTATTCATGCATACCTGAATGTCCCGTGACTTCCGATATAACAGTCTCACCAGCGCCGCGAGAGGACTTGCTTAGCCTCCTACTGATAGCTGACTTTATACTGTGGAAACGAAGGTCGGTAATTAATGTAGGTTGCAGGGTACAGAACATCTGCACAACCCCCAGTTTTCTATTCAGTATTGCTAACTACTTCGAAACTGATATATATATATATGTATTCTATATATATATATATACATACATATATATATATATATATATATATATATAGAAGAATATATATATATAGAAGAATATATAGATATATATATATATATGCATTATATATGTATATGTATATACATGCATATAAACGTATATACATAAATACATAAACATATTACATATATATATATTTATACATATATATATATATATATATATATATATATATATATATATATATATATATATATATATATATATATATATGTGTGTATGTATATATGTATATATATATATATACGTATGTGCATATGTATATAAACGTATGTACATGCATATATATAATCATATAAATATATATATATATATATATACGTACATGCATAGAAACGTATATACAAAAAAATACATATAAAACAAATATATATATATATATATATATATATATATATATTTTATACATATATAAATTATCAGTTTGTAGCAAACAAATGTAGTTAATTCACTCACCTCTTGCCACTGTGCTTGCTGCTAGCCAGCGATGATTTTTGAGCCACTTTTTCACTCTCGATACGATTCTTCAAATGTTCGATATTTTCTTTGGTGTCTTTTATTATAGCCTAGGCGACAGTGAGTGATAAGGAATGGTTTGTGAGTGACAATGAATGGTTTGTGAGTGATGTGTTGTAGGCGCTGTATGAGATGATACTGAGCTACAGAGACTGAACGGCACACACAAATGTAACATATCTACTGTCAAATAAACTCTGCTACAGATGCCTCCTGTATTATCATATATTTCTACATATGTGTATGTGCAAAAACGAGTGTTAGATTCACAGATTGATTCACACAGTCGTGTGTTCTTGGATCGGTCAACATATAGAGTCAAAAACTATCTGTGAGAGGTCGTGTTAGACCCGTGCGCCCCGAAACACACCTTTGCTTTCCGATATTCTTCAGAATTTGTCTTTGTTTTCTTCAGTAAGTTTCTAGATCCATCCAATATCTTTTTCTGGAAATTAAGCAAAGGGAGGTATATTCGCATTTCAAGTTTCAGGTTTCAAAATTAAGTTTTAGGTTTTTGCGAGGGTTTAGTGTTTGGCAGAGCCCTAAAATCGAGGGGTGCAAGCCAAAGTTCGAATACTATACGTATAGGGCGATTGTGTGTTTGGAGTACAGAACATCTTAAGGTAATTAATTGTAGACTCATATCCGATTCAAGCAGACCCGTGTGTATAAGTATAAGAGAAATGCTCTACATATAGAATGGTTATGTATTTGGAGTACAGAATTTCCAAAAGATAGCTGATGTGTTTCAGGGTTTCAGAGTTCTAACAGCAAGCGGACAAACGAAGGAGCACAAGGTGTGATCTCTCAAATATTGCAAAATAAACACATTCTGGTCCTGTATCTGCACACCAAAACAACAATACACCGCGACACCCACTATATGTGAAACATACTAGGAAGTGACCAACTACACAAATACGTCAACCCGTATACGTATACGTA
>LUCW03000071.1:85000-87500 GCA_001586965.3 Sphaeroforma sirkka | reverse complement strand
CAATAGTACATTGTATGTATTAAAATACAAAGGTGCATCGTATGTATTAGAATGCAATAGTACATTGTATGTATTAAAGTACAATGTGTCATTGTATATTACTACATACAATGGTGCATCGTGTGTGGTGGCTCTGCCTGTACTAGTGCGTGCATTACACCCTACTTCAGCATGTATAGCCCGACGCTCTCTTTCGCACCTTAAGCATTCACTACATGTATTGAACTTGTGTGGAGATGGTATGTGTGTACACATACATGTGCGTAGGTGACAGATGACGCGTGCATGTGCGTGTACATATTTGTGGAGATCACCTGTATGTACACTGTAGAAATCATCTGTATGTACACATGCATGCTATAGATGACAGGCCACATGCGCATGTACATATATATGTATATATGCATGTACATTTATATGTGTATATGATGCACACGTATGTGCTTGATCAGAATTCTGATAAAGTTTTCCACAACTGCAGCGTTCTGTGGGCCTATTCGCAGATGTGCACAGGCCAATGTACGGCTGTATATTTGTATACAGCCATAAGTCACTACACCACACCCCTTCATATGTGCACAGTTATTATGTACCTAAATGTGTTTTACGTGGTCACAATCAAATGCCGGAGAAAAGCGAATGTATGAGGCTGTATGGTTGTATTCGCCTATATAAGGGCCATATTAATATGTGTAAATCATGTCTGATATTATATATATATATATATATATACATATGTATGTGTGTGTATATATTATATTATATATATATATATATATAATATATATGTATATGTATATATATATATATATATAACATTGTTATATATATATATGCGTGCGTGCATGTATATACATGTACATAATATTGTAATATATATATATATATATATATATATATATATATATATATATATATATATATATATATATATATATGCATATGTATATAATATTATATATATATATATATATATTATATATATATATATCCGTATATGATATATATATATTGCATATTACATATATACATATGTATGTATACGCATAATGTATATATAATACATATTATGTGTGTAATATATATATATATATATATATATATATATATATATTTATATATTATTTATTTATATATATGTTACAACACATTCATGATATCTATTATTTATATACATGTATATGATGGGTAATACATATACACATCCATAGTCTATTGTAAATGTTGCAGCCTTGTTGACTGCGTCATGAGTTTATCTGATGACAATGTCAACACATAAATATATGTTCATTCGTAAAGACTATATATATATATATATATATATATATATATATACGCCACATAAACACTTCCGAAATAATTTAACCAAAATTCACAACAGTATTCGGGTGAAATGGCTGTGGGAGTGGTTGTGGGTATGCCAGAGAAGGAGGCGGTAGCAGAGGCGAAAGAAATGAATGAATTTAGAAAGGTACACGCTCACAGGCACAACAAAGACAAGAAGAATAAAGCGAAATGCACCTGTCAAGGTATGTGGAGTGGCACTGACAATCTTTATATATATATATATATATATATATATATATATATATAATATGATTGCCACATACGGTTCATTCTGCAAGAGCTAGAACTTCTTTCACCATTTATATGGCGGTATCATCGGTGCATACACGCCTTCTTTTCTCTCACTAACTCTGCGCTCATACATATCAATATACACTGCTAATAGTACCATGCCCATTTGCCTACACAACAGGACCCATCGCGGGAGAGAATGAACTCGTGATCACCACTTACGTCGCCGGCTTACAGTATCAGGACTATATCCCTCTGTACATATACTTCGCCCTTCTCGCCTACCCCGATGCGTTTGTGGCCGTGTATCTCCAGGATAGTCTGCACCCGGACATAGGCCTGAAGTTGGATGTTATTCCTGTACGTATGGTTGGTGACCATGATATGTGTAGTGTGTATTCAGGGTTGACTTGTCCTGAAAGTATACATCTTCTTGGCTGTTTGGTATGTTACACCATAGTACGATTTGAATCTTGTACTCACTCATCTGCTCTAATGTGTGGCCGGCTATGTAGCTGCTAGAAAGTTTTCACCGCAGATCTGTGCCTGGAGTTGGATACTACGTCTGTAAGTATGATTGGAAGGAATTTTTTTTCAGTTGGTTATATTCCAATTGAAACTATAGGTTTGGTATATATATATATATATATATATATATATATATATGTGTGTGTGTGTGTGTGTGTTTTTGTTTTTTGTTTTTTGTTTATGTTTATGTTCATGTTCATGTTTGTGTTTATGTTTTTCTGCTAGTCAAACAGATTCTTTCGGCAGCAAACCCATAAATCCGAACTTGGATATCTGCGCACGATTCTCGAGGCACGCCTCCTGCAGTTTTTTTGTCTGCCTTTTTTTTCGTTTCTTATTGGTGGGTTTTGTAAATTTAGTATATATATATATATATATATATATATATATATAT
>LUCW03000071.1:52500-80000 GCA_001586965.3 Sphaeroforma sirkka | reverse complement strand
TAGGTATGTAAGATACTCTAGACACTTTGTTTTAACGTATTTAATAGGAGTGTAGGATACTCTAGACACTTTGTTGTAACTTATCTTAATAGGTATGTAAGATACTCTAGACACTTTGTTTTAACGTATTTAATAGGAGTGTAGGATACTCTAAACACTTTGTTGTAACTTATCTTAATAGGTGTGTAGGATACTCTAGACACTTTGTTTTAACTTTTTATAATAGAAGTGTAGGGTACTCTACACACTTTGTTTTAACGTATTTTAATAGGGGTGTAGGGTACTCTACACACTTTGTTGTAACTTGTTTTAATAGGTGTGTAGGATGCTCTAGACACTTTGTTTTAACGTATTTTAATAGGAGTGTAGGGTACTCTGAACACTCTGTTTTAGCGTATTTTAACAGGAGTGTAGAATACTCTAAACGCTTGTTTTATCATATTTTGATAAGAGTGTAGGATACTCTAGACACTTTGTTGTAACTTATCTGAATAGGTGTGTAGGATACTCTAGACACTTTGTTTTAACATATTTTGATAGGAGTGTAGGGTACTCTGAACACTTTTTTTAACGTATTTTGATGGGAGTGTAGGATATTCTAGACACTTTGTTGTAACTTATCTTAATAGGTGTGTAGGATACTCTTAGACACTTTGTTTTAACGTATTTTAATAGGAGTGTAGGGTACTCTGAACACTTGTTTTAACGTATTTTGATAGGAGTGTAGGATATTCTAGACACTTTGTTGTAGGATACTCTAGACACTTTGTTTTAACTTTTTATAATAGAAGTGTAGGGTACTCTAGACACTTTGTTTTAACGTATTTTAATAGGAGTGTAGGGTACTCTAGACACTTTGTTGTAACTTGTTTTAATAGGTGTGTAGGATGCTCTAGACACTTTGTTTTAACTTTTTATAGTAGAAGTGTAGGGTACTCTAGACACTTTGTTTTAACGTATTTTAATAGGAGTGTAGGGTGATCTAGACACTTTGTTGTAACTTGTTGTAGTAGGTGTGTAGGATGCTCTAGACACTTTGTTTTAACGTATTTTAATAGGAGTGTAGGATACTCTAGACACTTTGTTTTGACGTATTTTAATAGGAGTGTAGGATACTCTAAACACTTTGTTGTAGGATACTCTAGACACTTCGTTTTAACTTTTTATAATAGGAGTGTAGGGTACTCTAGACACTTTGTTTGAACGTATTTCAATGGGAGTGTAGGGTACTCTGAACACTCTGTTTTAACGTATTTTAATAGGAGTGTAGAATAATCTAAACACTTGTTTTAACATATTTTTATAGGTGTGTAGGATACTCTAGACGCTTTGTTGTAACTTATCTTAATAGGTGTGTAGGATACTCTAGACACTTTGTTTTAACGTAGGAGTGTAGGATACTCTAGATACTTTGTTGTAACTTATCTTAATAGGTGTGTAGGATACTCTAGACACTTTTTTTTAACGTATTTTAATAGGAGTGTAGGATACTCTAGACACTTTGTTGTAACTTATCTTAATAGGTGTGTAGGATACTCTAGACACTTTGTTTTAACGTAGGAGTGTAGGATACTCTAGATACTTTGTTGTAACTTATCTTAATAGGTGTGTAGGATACTCTAGACACTTTTTTTTAACGTATTTTAATAGGAGTGTAGGGTACTCTGAACACTTTGTTTTAATTTATTTTAATAGGAGTGGAGGATAGAAGTGGTACATAAAATTCAACAAGACCGACATCGCACCCGTGCGCAAATTCTATTTATAAAATCCATGACTCATAAATGTGGCTTAGTTGTTATTGAGCTGTGAGCAAACACTGTTGAAAGGTATAGGCATACAGATGCGTGTGTTCTCATGTTAACTCGAGCTTCGTTCACTCGCCTGCAGAGAATATCGAGTGTACGCTAAGAACAAGTACAAGATCAACATCTCACCCACGTACATCTACAGGAAACGAGGCGGTACAGGTGTGTTTCTAGATATGGAATTTTATTTTATAATAACTGATGTATCTCTGTGTAGAGATGTTCACCCTGTAGCAGGTGTTTTTCTATAAATAGATGCTGTCTATTTATGGCTGATGTATTTCTATGTATTAATGCTATTTGTTTGCGGCAGATATGTTTCTATAGATAGATGTTGTTTATTTATAGTTATTGTATTTCTAGGTATATATGTTGTATATGTATAGCAGACGTGTTCTATGAATATATGTTGTGAATTTATCAATCATGATATGGATTGGGAACCTCTCCCGCCCCGCCCCAATTGTCTTTTCGGTCACTTGGCTTGGGGCCTGTTATTAGGATTTGTAGGTGCCAATATTTGGAGAAGCTAATAAGCACGCGAACACACGATTCGATTTACTTCAACTTACGAGTGCGTATATATAGGTCATCCATATCAGATTATGTACATCCATCGTGTGTGTAGGAGACCTGTTAACCCACTATACTGCATGCACGTGCTGGGTAGAAGGGATCCTTCGGTCCGAATACGCACAGGTGCCTCTGTAACTGGCCTATAGCACTCTCCGAGAGTGTTTGTGAGCTAGGCAAAGAAATGCTATTTAGCACTCAACTCATGCCTGTGCTCGATACTGTGCGTGCGCTGGTACTTGGTGGTTTGTCCTTTGTATTACTATATGAGTCTGATTCCCTTAATGGTGGCTGCTTGCATCAGTACTCGGCCACGCTTGTGTCACTGTTCTTTTGCTCGGTTAATTTTAATTTTAATTTTTGGAAGAATCTGTTCATAGCATCCCTCATCCGTCGGTCATAGCCTTTGTACTGATATATAGCCTCTTGAAATAATCACAATTAAACCCTAAAACACACTATAGGTCGCGGCAAAGCGTTCTCGCCGAAAGACAAACATACCTCAAAAGGTACGCAATCGATCGCTGATGAAGACGAGCCAGCGTCTTGAACCGCGCTTGTATATCACTAGCAACTGACTATACAATCATAGTCGCAAGATGTCTTGGGATCCATCCATACTCCAAGCATCAGACTATAACAGCTTTAGTCTCAAAACTTCTTGAAATCCAGCCACACATCAAGCACGAGACTATAACAATTAGTCTCAATGACTTGGAATCCAGCCATACACCAAGCACGAGACTATGACAGTTTTAGTCTCAAAATGTCTTGGCATCTACACCAAGCACCTGACTATGTCAAATACAGTCTCAAAGTGTGTCCTGAACCCCACCCATACACCAAGCACTTATTTCCGAGATATTCTCAAAGTGTGTTGAACCCCGCCTATATAACAAGCGCCTAACTATTCCAATAATAGTCTCAAACTGTCTGGAACTCCACTCATATACCCAGCACCATACTATATCAATTATAGTCTCAAACTGTCTGGAACTCCACTCATATACCAAGCACCATACTATATCAATTATAGTCTCATATTATTCTGAAATCCATTCATATACCAAGCACATGACTGTTCTAAAATACTCTCAGAGCGTCCGGGAATCCACTTATATGCTAAGCACCTGACAAGTTCATATATATTCTCAGAGTGTAATGTTATTGGGCGAACTTGGAGCGCTCTACATCACTATTTCTGACGGTATTAGTGGATAGAGGCAGAGTCCTCTTATCCTGTAGCTTATTCCGGAATGCCAAGCATGCCTGCCTGTGCAGAAAGCCTAAATATGGTGAACGTTCGAGAGTTGATGGTCACTTCTGTGCCGGAATTGCGATTAGATATAACGGATTGTTGACTCGGGCGGATGTACACGGTCTTGTTCGCGATCGTATCTGAAGTGCAGGTATATGTAGGCAGTTTATATATATATATATATATATACGTATGTGCATTCACAATAAGATACAAATGCTGTCAAAAACCTCCATAGAAGGATACGTAGGCTTAGTGTATCCACGCAGAGAGATGTGTGATCTCTACTATGGGGCGTACACTGAGTCGCAAGTATAACTGGTGATATGCTGTGGGTACGTACAGTCCGAGACAAACTCTGGCTATACCTTAGAATGTCACTGCTAGCCGAGATACCCGAAATCAGACGCGCACACGGGTCTGGTCAATTGTACAAAACCTGGTAATCAAATCACGCCAACGCCCATACCTATGAGTAGTTCACATAAGCTTTGATTTGTTTCACCTTGTCATGATGATTGTGCATATTGTGCTCAGCCGTAAATGCAGGATGACTGTACCCAGCCATGTGCACAACAAGAAGCTTTCATACGAGTGTACATCGATCTTGGTACAGCAATCGTAGCGTTAAGAAATCCTGTCGCAATTGATCGGTGTAATTGCTTCACGGCGAGATCCAAAGATTACAATACAAAAGATTAACAGAGGGTTTGTTGGTAGAACACCTATAAATGAAGATATCATCGAAGGCTGGGAGTAGGTTGATATACATACATAAATGTACCTATTTTATAAATATACTTATATCATGTCGACGCTACTATTTAAAACATGAACATAAGCTATCGAAGCAGGCCGTGATTTTCATTCTGGCATTAATTTTCGTTGTTCCTCCGCCCGCATTCAGGACAGCAAGTGGCATTTTACATAAATCTGGGCCAGGCATAGATAACGAGTGGTTACCATATAGGAAGTAAACATAATCATCCCACTCGATTTTTCATTTACTGACCTTTTCTGTACAATATCCATTGTTTATAGAACCACAACGCGCATTCGTCTGCTGTTCGAACCGCATCACATATATTTTAACCTATGTTCCTCGGTATACCCAAACATATAACGAACTTCAGAGTATATACATAAATATCATATCATATTGCAACTTTCTTTTGGTTTAAAGATGAAGACCTGCGTACAGTATTACACATGCGTACCTTAGAGGCGTGTACTCTACTCCATCACTAGTGTTGTTATTAGTCTGTTCGTGTTCTCCCAAGAAAAAAAACGAATAATATACAGCAAAATTTTCCGTGTAGGTACAGATCTAAGTAAAATATTCGCTTTCGTAAAGTTATTTCTGTGTAAATACTATATACATTCGCGTTCAATTTGCACTTAGCCACTAATTGGAAAGTATCTTAGTGGCGTTTAAATTAGATTGTCAAAGCTATTTTGAAGTTTCCCTGCGTTGTATATCATCGCTTTTACGTGTGCGCAAGTGTCGCTGTTTAGGGTCGGATATAATACGTTTATAAAACCAGCAGTCCCACTTTCAACCGACTGTCTGTATCTACCTATCCAATGCAGTAGTGTACATGTATACAATAGTAAGTTTGTAAACTATCTAGTGAGAATGGAACTTATTTTTGTATTTTTTGTTACACACAGGGGGCATATAAAATAATCGACTATTTAAAAGTGGTTTTGTAGCATTCGTCATATGCATCACGTGTTATAAGGATGTGCAAGAAAGTGGTGGATTAGTAAATCGTTGTCGATTGATACCAACAGATTTAACTTCAGCTTGCACGCCTACATCATCTACGAATGAGATTGAAGAAATCTTTTACCTCGTTTGAAGCTGAGGACGAACCTTTGACTATTCCTTTTGTAAAAAAAAATAGGCTAACTTGATAATATGGCTATACACTACTTCTTCTAGACACCGAGATATCGCTTCAATTCCTTACTATAGGTATCCATCGAGTGAGTTTTGGCGATATAAATTGAATCAATACAGCTCGCAAATCCTCCCCCAAATGCAAAATCTTGATCAGAACCTGTACATCCTAGGCATATGACTGTTCCATAGTGTTTGTATAATCGACTGCGATCTGATGTATCGACTCCAACAGCACCAGTACATGCATCGTTGTTATTGACCACTCGCAATTGGTAGAACTGGCCATGGGCCCGATTGGCATTCTCGATCGCGAATGTCCGAAGTGCACCAAATGTAATCAGTCTTGTATATTCACTCTTACCACTCTGGTGCCATGCGGAGGCAGCCAGCGCCGCGGTAGCACCCCCTCGAGAATGACCTGCAAAGGTCACTACTGCCCTATCTTCGCAATTAAGAGATATTTGTTTCTTGATATCATCTATTACGCTATAGTAAAAAGCGACCCAGCCTGTCGCGGCTGTGCCGACATAGTCCTCTCCATCGTAGGCGGCTATAAGTTGCGTGTCAAGAACTGAGAGGGCTTCATTCATAGAGTCCGTACCCTCGAAGAGCACTAAGCATTCATCATCATCACCTGTCATGACTTTATATTCATCCATAAAAATACCCGGCGCCACGTCCCAGTCTTTCGCCGCAGCAACAAGAAGAAACCTATCCATTGTCCGCCGCAAATGGTTCTTCTCCCAGTCAGTAATCGGAGCAACATAGTTGTCGATACAATCACCACCGTCGTAATTACATTCCATCGTATTGCACTCAGAGTCGCATATACCTTATGCAAGAAGTAGAGTCAAGCTCACACTGTCAGTTTTCCAGAATTAGTAGAAGCTTCATATTTTTTAAATTAGGAAAAGTACCCAAATTGCAACCGTATACATGATTAAATACTAATCATATTATCACTTACCATTTGAATTTTTCACCTTGTAGTCACAGACGGATTCTTCGCAACACTTAATCTCAAAAAACCAACAAGTGTCAACACCATTCCATTCTCCACGTGGCATTACGCGACCAGGTGGTACAATGGTTTTAATATCCGAATTCGGATTCACAGTCGTATTCTTTGGGTCCACGGCCACCACCATCAATACAGGGAGTAGGAACAAAGCGATTCTGAGGACCTTCATTCTTTAAATCTCACTATTTACCAGAGAAAGCGTGTGAATACTGTATGTACCTATTCTTCTTCGTTGCTTTTATATACCTAGGTCCTACTAGTGTGATGTAAATAAGGCTCGCATAAATTTGAACAACCCAGAAACAAAATGTTTATTTTTTAAAGAAAACATGAACAATTTATTTATTTTATTTTATTATTATTTATTTAAGTAAGCAAAAAGAGTATATTATATTTCTTTTGGTTTTGTTTCTAAAAGCAATAAGATCACGTAATAATCAAAATTTGTGTCGATGAATGCTGGAGGTGAGGAAACGGAGGATCACTGGATCCAGTGTGAGTGAGGATCTGTGACCTGTGGCACTGTCCTAACTTTCAAATATCTGGGCTGGTTTAAGACAGTACTTTTAGCTATGACGACATCTTAAGTTTGTCGGAAACTACTTTGCTATGACGACACGTCCTGGCGTCATCTTTTATTACAGTCAGGAGTTCGATATACGTCATGATATTCGTTTAGAAGGCATATCGCGCCGGTCGGAAATTAGTTTGCTAAGAAGACATATCATTGTCATATACCAGGCCAGCTATCAGTCTACCAAGCAGTGCCACCTATATTCAAATGATTGGCGACGAGGCACGAGCTCTTTGTCTTTTACTTCGAGCAGTGAGTCTTGAAGGTGCTTACTCTAGGAGTTTACGATGGTTTTCCTTCTTGCCGTTCGTCGCAAATAAATGCAATTGAGATTGGAGAATCCGGCTGTACATATTGATGGAAACAAATCAAGAAAAAAATATAAATATGCCTACGACGACTTCGTTCCTAACCTCAAACCGTTTTCCGTTAAAACTTATATAAATCGAATAAAAATACATCTGCATTCAACTTCTATTGCATATGCTTACTCGCTCTAGAGTCACTACTCAGCCCATGATCTAGAGATGAGTTGTTCACTCTCGAACAGATTTATGGAAGTTCATCAAGTTTATTTTCCAAAATAAATAGTTCATAAATATTTAGATAAGTCAGATGTCCACATTCCACACTCCACCAGATTGAAATTTTAGGTACACAATTGCAAAGTCTTGTTGCTGTGCCTTCGAATTTTGATATATTTAAAAAATATAACAAAAAAATGGATTAGACTTCTAAAAAAAAAAAAGGCTATTTTTTTCATAAAAAATAAATCATACACAACAGATCTTTTATTTTTTAAAAATACTACATTTAGTAAATACCGAAGGGCGGAGACTATGCGGCTAAATAAGTAAATTCCTAAATAGTAAATACTAAATAGAACAATATATATTTTTTATTTGTTTTGTTTAAAAAAAAAGCTTGGTCAATTCTCAAATTTTATCTTTTAAAATAAAAAACAGGTAGCTGGGGGGGATTTTTTTTTTAAACCTTCCTGAAGTTCAGGATCTGAGTCTGCCCCAAGCGGCAGAGCAGGCAGCGTCGCAGCAGCCCAGGCCGGCAGGCCAACAGCCCACCGGAGGGCGGGGCCCGACGACTTCAGGTGCAAATAATGTTTGCTCTGAGATGTGAGTACTGACTCCTTAGAGTGCGATGCACAAGGAATGCTCCTCTTCGAGTAGAATAGTTTTATATTGCAATCGTGTTTGTTTAAAATAGTCGATGAATACTCGATAGAGTAGAGTGAATGAGTGAATGGGTATAGCACAAGTAGTTATTTTTGTACATAAATAGGTGTTCGCCTGTCCGTTAAATACGTCTATCATCTGTGATGACATCGACAAGTCGTTAGTCGTTTTAGTCATTTTTTAATTTATAAAAATAATAAACAATTATAAATAAATAAATGAAGACCAACCCTGTTTTTTTTAAAAAGAAGAAACAAGTATGTACAGTACATACATATATGTTTATATATTTGTTTTTTTTTAAAAACAGGAATTGTTGTAGATACAAAAATACACAATTTGTACTTTCTAAAAAGGAACTTTTGTGGATTTTTTTAACATAATATCAAAGTAAGCACTGTTGCGGTTTGGCGCAAGACGGCAAGTCCTCCCCGCGCGTGAGTGAAAGAAAACAGAAGTTGAAACAATTTGTCTTTGGCAAAATACTTGTTGGATATTTATACTTTTTTTTTTAAATGTGTGAAATAAAAATTCTTTTGGTTTAAAAAGCAATATTTGAATTTTTATGCAAAAAATATATTTGTTTATATTTTTGTTTTCTAAAATAGTAATAAAACCACCACTATTTACATACTCAACGTTGCATACTTCACCATCGATGGTCGACTGAACGAGCATTTTGTTTTGTTTTGTGTGTGTGTGTGTGTGTGTGTGTGTGTGTGTGTGTGTGTGTGTGTGTGTGTTGGGATTTGAAATATGCATATATACATATATAGTGATCAAGAAGAATTACTCCCCATCATCGCCGCGCCTCGCCTCGAATGAATAGACTGAATGATGGACGTGACGGGACTTCCTGACTATAAATGCTCAATGTGAAGCACAAAATCAATCACACTTCTTCAGCATCAACAGCAACAGCAACAACAACAACAACAAAAAAACATCAAATGTTCAAGGCAACGACTCTCGCCCTGCTCGTGGTGGCAATCGCCAGTGTCTTGGCCCGCCGCCCCCTACTAGCCCCGCTAGCTCTGGACGTTGCCGTGTCCACCAGGTATGTCGATGAAACACGCACCGAGGTTATTGTGGCCGACCTCGCCTCTGCGCTGCGCAACGTGTCTGGTACAGTCAGCGTCCGCACCCACATGTACAATGGTCTTATGGCACGCACACGCAGCCTGAGTGTTGGGAACGAAACGCGCCACAAGGGCTTCGTGGAGGTGCAGGTCCACCCACGGTTTTTTGGGGCTGTGATGGACACAATCAATGGGTTTGTCGAGACCGTCGAAGATGCTGTCGAGGGGATTCCGTTTGTCGAAACGGCCGTGTCTTTGGTTGCAGCTCCGGTAACGACTGTGATTGACAAGATCAACGATGTGGTAACTATAGCCGAGGACGTTGTAGAGGTTGGCGGCATTGTGTACGATTTTATCGGTGGTGGCGACGACAGCGACAACGGTGGTGGAGGTGGTGATGGTGGTGGTGATGACTCGGACATCCAGTGTCCGGGCTGCCCCGTGCACTGGATAGGAGACGGTGTGTGCGATGATGCTTGCTACACGACGTACTGCAGCTACGATCTCGGCGACTGCGATGCCATAACCGTGGAGGAGTCGCACTGTGCCGATGGTTGCTATGACGCGTTTCTGGCAGACGAGATGTGTGATCCGACGTGCAACGTGGCTAGCTGCGACTTTGACAGCGGGGACTGCATGACACCGCCGCCTAAGGTGTGCCTGATTGTACACGTCAGCGGTGTACCTGGGTTCCTGACTGTGACGGACGGCCACCTGCACATGACTCTAGATGAGCCTAGTGTACGCTGGCACATTGACTATGTTAACCCCGCGGCGTTTCATCTGAGCCACGGTGGCCTGTACATGACGCCCGGCGAATCTGAGGTGGGGACGGCCGGCGACAACATGTTGATTGAGCTGGTCAGCGACGCTGCGGACGCGACCTGGTACTTTTCGGGCGACTATATTGTCAGCAGCGACAACGACTACATGCTGGTCGACTACTCGGCGTTTGACATTGTCAAGCTCATGGTGCCGGGGAAATTCGAAGTGTACGAGGACCAGAAATGGACGTTTTCTGACTGCACATGAATAATTAAATATATAAAAAACACATGATCGCCTTACATGTCTCTCTACACTCGTGGAATTAACTACTCAAAGCCCAGGCCCATCTCGACTTCCGTGAAACTGGCCGGTTAATTTTCTCACTGCTGCTGCCCACCGCCAGTGTGGTATCGTATGCGTACATGATCGCCTGGCCTGTCCACCCTCTCGCTACAATCATGCGTCCCGTGGACCTCGTACACAATGCGTTTGCAAACAATAATGATCACGGCGTGGACTGCGCCACTCCGTTAACGTCGTTATAAAACGAAATGGGTTTTAGGGTGAGAGCTAGAAGAAGTGTATATGTAATTAGACTCACGGCTCTGAATGAATACACAATACCAACGTCTTGAGCAAATCTTCGCAATTATGGAGTGTCTTGTGCCTTGCACTTACATTTAAAGGATGTGGAAATTTGTACGTCAAATTTCTCAATGGTTTAATGTCCGATGAAAACTGGGTGATAACTTACCAGTTTAGACAAAGATGGTGTATCGGTTATAAATGTTCCACAAATCTTTGAAGAAAACAAAATATATCAGGTCAGGCAGTCAGTCCTGTGCGAAGTAATCTTTTCGATATTTATTATTAATATAAGTATGGCGTATTCGAACGCACAAGATAAAGCATGTTTCTTTACCCGTGGAAGTGATAAAAACACTGGATCATAGCCGTCAACATAACATAACACAAGCCACTTGTAATCCTTTTATAGTGGCTCGGCGTATATTCCCCGCTTTTTGACATTCGTCTTGCTCGAATTTTTCTCTTGCTCCTCGGATCGGTAGTAGTATCGGCGTCTCTGTGCGTTTGCCGGTATATGCGGGCGAATGAAGTCGACAAGTTTCCATTGAGCTTGCCCGCCTTTAGCTAACAGCGACCTTTCTAGGCGGATGGCACGTTGGTTCATGTGTACGTAATCGTTACGATGTAAGCGCCCAGATGCCTGCGAAAGAATGAATATCAGTTGTGAGTTGAATATTGTCTGCATAACAGTAGCCACATGCGATTATACAGAACATAGCTCAGTTTATATTTTGCTTTCGCATACAACCATACGTAGGCAGCATATCTTCCCTCGGCTGGTCAAAAGAATATAATTAGGTGTACAAGAGTACTCAGAACAGCACACACTATTCTCCAAGTATACTTCTAGGGTCGTACATGTGTGATAAATATTGTTACATGTTCTGTTCTGTTGATGGTTATGTATCTCTCATTATGCATCACAATATTTTGCCTCACAATATTTTGCCTCACAACTGCTATTTCAGTTCACTTCTCCAACGCAGTTGAAAACCCATCTGGGAGGGATAAAAGAAGGCTGGTCTACAATAGAAATGCGGAAGAACACAACACATGTTGACAGTGGTCTCTGATAGCCCTCTATTTATCTTGATATGAGACTCGGATATCAGTGAAAATTAGACATTTTGGTATGGTATATATATATATATATATACGCACACACACACACACACACACACACATATATATATATATATATATGCATATATATATATATATGTGTGTGTAAATATGTATATTATATATATATATATATATATATATATATATATATATATATATATATATATATATATATATATTATATATAAAACATTTATACACACACATATAATAATATTGATATATATATATATATATATATATATATATAACATATAAATATAGATGTTTATAAAGATATATATATATATGTATATACATACAATGTATGTATGCATGATGTGCGCATACGCATGGCTGCATATGTATATGTATATGTATATGTATGTATATATATATATATATGTATATATATATATGTATATATATATATATATATATATATATATATAATATACATGTGATGTGTGTGTGTGTTATATATATATATATATATATGCGTATGTGCATAAACGTATTTATCTATTTGTATGTATATATATATATATATATATGATGTATATGTGTATGTATATATATATATATATATATATGTGGTGTGTATGTTAACGCGCACAATATATTTTGTGTCAATACAATCGATACTTGTTTTTAGATCTTCACATGAAGATATGTACACATTTTAAGTTTATTGTACAGGTTAAAACACAGACGTACCTTCGTGTCTTCACAAATCATGCGTTCGAGAACAGACAGCTGCACGTCAATGAGTGCGTACAGCTGTTGGCATTGGCCCTTCTTGTGCACGTTGTTTCGATCATGCAATTCTTCGAATTCGACGTTGATTATCTTTGCTATAATTTTTTATATACAGTATGGATTCGGAATGAACAAAATGGGTTAATCTATTATTGGATCCATAGTTTACCTCAAGCTTGCCACTTTAGTTGATTGTTTAGGAATCCCTCGAGCAGTGAGAACATATGCACTCGTAGATTGTATGGTGTAGGAAATGAGTGAACAGATACGGAGCCCAGCTTAACAACGACAATCATCGCAAGAGAGATCTCACTACAAACGTAGTAGGATAAAAAGAAACCTATATACACGCTGAAACGATTACAAACTGCCATGAATGGTCAACAACATCTCACGGGAGACTACAGGATAATTTAGTTTACACTTCATTACGTGTACATAACTTTAACCCTCATGTTGTCCACTATATCAATGGTAAATGATCCACTGTAAACCCCTAAACACTGGTGTGTTGCACGAACCTCTTACGACGTCAACGACCTTATAACCCATTCCTCTGCGAACAACTTCTCTATACAGCATAGTGTATGTCAACCACGAGTCTGATAACAACAACATTCGCATATAACAATCATTATATGAATTTGCAATCATTTAACTAGTACCTCTGATAACATCCACAATCTCATAAGACAAGCCTCCGTAGGCAGTTTCGCACTCACTCTTAGACTGCAACAGCGCTCGTAGTACGCGATCTCCTGCAATTGTGGACACACTTATAAAATCCTTGCGTCTCGCCTATATATAGCATGATGAAAGAAGAAATTATTCAACAACAGGCTAGAGTATTTATATAGCCCTTAAACCAATATTGCAATATGGAATAATGGAATAGGATCGCGATCGTAGTTTGTTAATTTCCGGAGGATGATAGCAAATTATAGAGGTATAGACTAATGGGAAGTGCTTGGAGCAATAGTGGAGTTTGCTGAATTTAGTGGAATTGCCATATACATTGTATATATATATATATATATATATATATATATATATATATATATATATATATACATATATATATATATATATATATATATATATATACATAAACATATATATATGCACAAACTTAATATATATATAACTATATAATATATATATATATAATAATATATATATATAATATATATATATATATATATATATAATATGTATATATATACATATACATATACATATATACATATGCATGCATGCATATACATATACATATACATATATTGTATACATATATATATATATATGTATATATATGTATATATATATATATATATATATATATATATATATATATATATATATATATATATATATATATATATATATATATATATATATATATATATATATATATATATATGAATCTATGCATATTAGGTATATGTATGAAAAATGTCAAAGTGATAATGTTTACATATTATATCATATTATTGCTTTCGTAGATGGAAACAAACGGAAGATACAGTCGCTTCACATACCAGGTCATGAATACATTTGTAAGATTCTATCGCTCCTTTCTTGAAAGTATCGGTGCAGAAATTTGGATCAATCTTGGCCTTGAAGGCAAACAATCGCAATTGTGCGCGCATTCGAAGCCAAGATTGCACTATCGGACGCACACTGCCGGAAATGGTAGGCCGGAACATCGGCAGCTCACAATTCCGCAACATCTGCATGGAAATGAAATTGTTTAAGAAAATAATGATATATATAGATGTATTGTGGTGATAGATTGTTGAGAGTTATGAAAAGGTCGGTCTTGACGGATTGAATAATGACTTAGTGACATAAATAGGTGGCAATGTAGCTTGTGTGTGTGTGTGTGTGTGTATAGTTCAATATATATATACATATACACACATATATATATATATATATATATATATATATATATATATATATATATAAGATGTGTGTGTGCATAGTTCAATATATATATAAGATGCATATATAAATATATGTAAAAAATAGTTATATATATATGTATATATAATGTTTTATATTATCTATCTATCTATCTGTCTATCTCATCTATACATGTATATATATATATATGTATATATATATATATATATATATATATATATATATATATATATATATATATATATATACATATATATATATATATATATATATATATATATATATATATATATATATATATATATATATATATATATATATATATATATATATATATATATATATATATGTACATATATATATGCATATATTATATATATATATAAATATATATATATATATATATATATATATATAGTCAAATTCTGTATATTGTTTCAACTTTCGAAAAAAAATAATTGTTTGCGAACATGCATCCGATACCTTCGCTACATTGACCGAGTTAGATGTCTTCGTTTCGGCGATACCATTGACGGAAGCTTCCTCTTGTATGAAAGTTGTTGTATTCATCATACGCTGGGCACAGACCATCGATCTGCAACGTTTATAAATTGCGCGTGGGCCTATACCGACTGGCGCATGTGCCGTCAGATTCATAGACAGAGGCTTGTATAAGCTCGACATCCTTTCTGATAGTTTGTTTTGATATCAGAATTGCTTCTTGGCAGTCTAATGTATATAGCTGTATATCCACCAAACTGGATCCATATAGTCATCACTATATATTTATGGCGATTATAGTATATATAGGACAGACATACCACAATATTTAAATACCTATAACAATCAAATAAGCTTTATTACTTTTATTCCTCATCTGTGTAAAATCAAGGAATCCAGTTTCTTGACCTCTGAATTAGGCAATATTCTACTCAAGGCTTTGATGACCGTACTTTTCGTCACTATACTTTTTATCACATAAAAACCATAGCCTACTGGTAAAAACAAACTTAATGGACTATATAAAAACCAAACAAAAAAAAGCATAAAAAACCATATGTAAAATGTAGCCTTCTAAATTGAAACATTTTATCCTATTGTTTTTTATAATGTTATAATTTGTTAGTTTTTTAAAATAAAATTTAACAACAATAAAGTGTTCTATTTTCAGAAGGCTATGAATAAGGTCAATAAACTACTCAAGAGAATGGTTTTTGAAAAGATGCATGAATTTAAATAAATCAGGAGCTATATATAAATGATCCGTATAAACCTCCCCAGGCTCCTGGCTTCAGAAGTTTTGTGTGTAGTTCAAATCCTAGGTATCTTAATTTTAGTCCGTTAAACTCAGTTGTGGGAATTTCTTTCTCTCTATTTATTTTAACCATCATACATATATAAAATCTTTGACAGAGGGTCATAATGAGGCTTCAGAAGTTCAGTGACAGTCACTACCTATAACAATGTGATAGGTACCGAACATTCAACTTCAACAATGTGAGTCACGTTGGTGTGTGAGGAGACAGCGAAGCAAGCAGTGGCGATATGTTTCAATAAAAATATCTAGGGTCAAGGATTCCCTCGTAGTATACACTACACTTCCTTCGTATTGTATACTACACTCTACAGGAATCCAAGTAACTTAATTAACTAGGAATTATGGCGCAGTTTAAAGAAGTAGGCGAGCAATTCGCCGCTTTTTACTACCAGACATTCGACTCCAACAGAGCGTTACTCGCAAACCTGTACCAAGCCGACTCTATGATGACATGGGAGGGCGCGGCATGCCAAGGCCAGCAGGCTATCCTGGATAAGTTGTCTGTATGTTTATATGGTTATATAGGTCTATATTTATATGTGCAGAGACATGCGGTGGTTGTACAGCAGGAGAAAAAATTCTATGTATCTGTATACTCGTACGTGTCAGTCTGTATATGTGTTTCCGTACGAGTATTTACTTTTTTTTGTGTGCAATAGTGTTGAAGTATATTTTCACGAACGCACACACACACACACACACACATATATATATATATTTATATATATATATACGTGTGCATGCCTATTTTATGAACATATAAAATAGTTCTCGTATGTATTTTGACACGCATATATATATATATATATATATATTAGTAGACATATACGTATACCTTTGCGTTTACATTCACTTGTATATATACATTTACTTAGAAATATACATATATGCATCCTAATATGCAGAGTTCTCGCATGGTACCAGTTTATGATTATATCTGTTTATATATATGTACATAAAAACTCATGCCGTATCCATATTTTTTTAATAATTGTAGTGACAACAATGCCCACATATTTCCGTATATATCGATGTGCGTCCTGTGTATGTGCGTTCTATGTGTGTGTGTATGTTATGATGTATTTTATTTGTTCGTCCATTGTTGGGTGTTTACTGATACAGCTGTCGATACATTCTATATGGACTGACCGTTTGCGTTGAATCAATGATTGAACTGTTATTTAACATGTGCTGGTTGTGTTATCTGCGATAAAGAGCTCCAAATGATTGTTATCTATATAAAAAACACACACACACACACACACACACACATATCATATATACATATATATATATATATATATATATATATATATATATATATATATATATATATATATATATATATATATATATATATGTGTGTGTGTGTATTTTTATTTACATGCGTGCGCATGCATGCTTGTAAGTATTTGTTTATTTATATATATATATATATATATATATATTATACATATATATATATATATATATATATATATATATATATATATATATATATTATATATATATATATATACTATATGTATGTGTATGTATGGGTGTGCATATGTGTGTATGTGTATGTAAAAAAATAGGGTATGTGTATGTGTTTATATCTATATAAACATTTTTTTTGCATATTATTACATGTGTGTGTGTATGTATCCATGTATAGTTGTGCATGTTATGTATAGTTTATATTTGCATTTTAAACGAATATATTGATATATGTATATATATATATATATATATGTATGCATATATATAAATATATACATATTTATATATATATATATAAATATATATATATATATATATATATATATATATATATATATATATATATATATATATATATTCGCAGGCATACATGAATACATTTTTGTTACATTCACTGGTATATATACATTTACTTAGACATACATATATGCATCCTCATATGCAGAGGTCTCGCCTGCTACCAATTTACGATTATATTTGTTCATAATCATGTACTGAACAACGCATGTCGTATCTATGTTTTTTTTTAATTATTGTAGAGTGACAACAATTCTCATACATGTTCGTATATATTGATGTGCATTCTATGTGTGTGTATAAGTTATGATGTGCGTATTTGTTCGTCCATTGTCCTGGTGTTTGCTGGTACAGTTGTCGGTACATTTTATTTGGACTGACCGTTTGCGTTGAATCAAAGATTGAACTGTTATATATGTGCTGGTTGTGTTATTTGCGATGAAGTGCTCCAAATGACTGTTATTTTTGCGTAGGTATACATGTAACTCAATACACACACACATATATATATTATGTATATATAAATACTTGTTCTGTGTGTGTGCTTGTGCCTGTGTGTGTGTGTGTGTGTATGTGTATGTATCAGTATATATATATATATACTTGTTCTGACATTTTCTCAAATAATCGGCTCGCAACAATTACTACCTACTCAGGGACTTGGATTCCAAACTGTGCAGCACAGCATCACAAAGATGGACTGCCAACCCGGCCCAGAGAACTGCGTACTAGTTATGGTTATTGGTCAACTGAAGGTATGCGCTATGCCATTTTGTCTGCGTGTTTGTATGTATTGGTTTGTACATATGCGTTTTCAGTAGCTAGTGTCCTTTGCTTGTATGCGTAGGTGAAGTATTTATTCTTCATGTATGCCTGGCGGTTAGCCTTGTTCTGTACGGTTTTTATACCACAGTTTGACCGGGTACATGCCACTAATTTTCTGATCGTGCTTGCTGCAGTTGTTGGTTGCTATACTGGTAAGTGAGTTCACGCTTATTTTATTTGAATATACTCTCGTTGTGTTGTTTATGCATTTTACTTGCAAAAATAGTGTGTGTGTGTGTGTTGTATTGAGTGTGTAGAAGGAATATATATATGTATATGCACACACACACATATATATATATATATAGGGGTATGTAGATCGATAGATATATCAATACATAGATAGATATATAAGACCCAATCCTTGTTTGATGTTAATGCTTCCCGTCTCTTCCTTCCGCACATTTGGATACGCAGGCCGACCAGGATCAACCGCTGCCCTTTTCACAAGTCTTCCAGTTGAAGTCACTCAACGGCAACTATTACATTTACAACGATATATTCTCATTGGGATTGCACAACAATTAAAGAACAAACAGAAATAAACATGCTTGGGGGGGTTCGGTGGTTGCCAATGAACGCACTGAAAAAAATACCCACAGAAGTGCATATGCGGTGAGGTGTCGTTCACGTGTGTGTATTCGTGTACGTACTTCGTTAAGCCCACACTCGATCATAAATAAAAGCATTACTATATAGTACGTCTTACTTTATAGTACATCTAATCTATTATATAGTACATCTTATCATCGTATAAGCTATATAATACATCTTATGTGCTATATATTACGTTTTATGTACTATATTTTACATCTTATAAGCTATAAAATACATCTTTTTTGTGCTATATAATACGTCTTATGTGCTATATAATACGACTTCAGTGCTATATAGCACAACCTAGTTATGTTGTATATAGTACATCGTATGTGCTATATAGCACATCTTACGTGTTATATAATACATCCTGTGCTATATAATACGTTTTTTGTACTATATAATACATCTCATGTGCTTTGTAGTACATCTTATGTGCTATATAATACATCTTGTGTGCTATATAGTGCATCCTATGTGCTATATATTACATCAAGGGCTATATTATACATCTTATGTGCTATTACGATGCAACTGCAAACTCAGAAGATGTACACAATCACGTATATGTTTGGTATTGTGACGTGAGCTCCGATTTTCCAACATGACAGAAGTATGATGTACCTAGTTCCAGTTTTTCAAAATCTCTGCGCTCAAAGTGCCATTTGTAAACAGTTTTATGACACCGCTAAATCTTTTAGAGGATGATGAAAATATATTTTCATATACAATGTTCCTCACCATTATGTATAGCGGGAGTTTAAGTTATATTGTTGGTAGCGAGATGTTTTGTTTCTCTCAACGCCATGTAAATAATATGAGCTCGAATATTATTTCGTGCATTACTTGTGTCTGAGAGTGGTAAGATAAACGTTAGCACAAATGTCCAATGAACCACGCTTGCAAAAAGTAGCTTTGTTTTATTACTAACAATAGCCGTAAGACTTCCTTTATCACAGATATGTATCTAAGTGCAGTTTAACTGCAATTTACGCCAATTCTAAGGTTATGAACAGCTTAAAACTGGAAGTCCGATTTCTTGTAAACGTCAGATGATTGGGCATCCTTCTCGCAGTATGACTGGGTACACTTCTTCAAGTCGCCGCACTCACCAGACCACTGGCAGCACTCCTTGTTCTTGTGGATGGGACCCTTCAAGGCATCAGGATTACGCTCACGTTTCTCGGCACAGGTGATCTTGTACTCGTTTTTGCTGCTGCCAGATTTGCCAGAGGCTTTGCAAAAACTCTCAGTGCACTTGGACAACTTTCCACAGTTGCCGGAATACTCGCAGCACACCTTGGACTCGTCGTATGATTTTCCAGTGAATCCCTTAATGCCACATGTGATCTCCTGATTGTAAGAGTGGGCGCTGACGGCAACAGCAACGGCGGCAATAGTGGCGATGGTGGCGAACTTCATCGTGTTTTGATACTTTTATTTATGAATACTATAGTTCAATTGATAGATGTTTTTCAAATACGACGGCTTTTATATTCGATGGGTCCATCCAGCCGCTCTCTGATTTTGGTACACACTAGTAGAGGATATCAGTATTCCCATTACACAGTCCGCTTGGTCTCTCTGATGTGGCTTCTAATGATCCTGGCGATTTAAAAATTATGTGTTGTAGATTTGTCGCTGGATGTGGTTGATGATGATGATTAATAACGTATGGGCATGGAGCATAGAGTAACATGCATTTCAAAACCAGTAAAATGACAAGTATCTCATATAATATGGAAGCAATTTTTTTATTATGTTTCGTTAAAACAATCGATCTGTGAGCTCCATAAGCTCAAAGCTGCAACATTAAAGGTCCGGAAAACTCCGCATCTACTCCATACTCAGAGTATGTATCATTGCATGTGGCATTGTATTCGATTTTCGAACACTTTGAGACTCGAGACTCCGAGAGTGACTAAAAAAAAATAAAAAATCGAAGCTGCTTCAAAATTTATTGAAAAAGGGCCAAGGCAAAAGTTGACAATGTCACAGTGTCACTGTATGTAAATTGCTCAGCGTGACATAGACAGGGAGCAACTACGAGGCAGGCCTTATTTAGGGGGCCAGGCCGCAAGGGCAAACAGTCAGGGCTGAAATCTGAGCCCTGAAGCCTGAAAAGGCAGACTCAGCCGCTCAGGCCCTCAGTGAGACAGAAACTTTATAACTTCACAAGAGAGTCCTTAGAGGCTCAGAAGTTCAGAGGTTCAGTGGTTCATTCTACATAGTCACTAAGCCGACCAGAGGTTCGGAGCTTCGGAAGTTAGTAAGTTCGGAAGTGAGATGTCGGTGATATGGGACTCATACAAGGGAGTCTCAAGGCACTTCGGCTTTCGACGAGTCTCGAGTCTTTTTTTAAAATATTTACTTGAGTTTCGAGTCTCGACTCTCAAGAGTCGAGAGTCCGAAACCGGAATTCTGAAAATGGAAAAAAAAACGTTATTCTGCTATATTTAAAAAAAATATGTTTGTTTTTTTTTGTTGTAATTTTTTTAAACAAAGGAATAAGGATTCCATATCCTGATTATCTGATATTCGCCTTCCTAATAGTTACTCGAGAGAGCAAAGGCGGTTCCTATACATCGTCATATACATTTTATTTATATTTTCAAACGGTATTAACGACGACACCCTGCCAGATTTCGGAGAATAGGCTGTATTCACAGTCTGTGTGTATGTACCATATGAATGGCGGAGATTTATTTCTCCGACAAACGAATACCGACATGTTGGAAAATTGTACATGTAGAATACGTATCCTACATATTAGAAATATTTACGACCATGCCATTTCAAACACATGCGTAAAGTGATTCTTCACAAACAAATGCACAAATGTTTGCTCTGAAGTTCACAATCTCTAGACTAAGGCCAATACATAATATACATAGACAAAATATTAAGTCCTCACTGGCGAAGCGGCAAACATATTAAGAAAGATGATATTAATACTAAGAAAAATGATATTACAATCCAGGAAGGTAGAACATTTATAATTAAAAAAAATGAGGAGTTTAATACCAGGTCTACTTTTTTTAAACCAATATATATATAGCTCATTAAGATTGTTATTACTGTCCAGTGTCGAGTAAAGTTAATTATTTACAAAACACTGGAAATGTTGTATTACAACTTCAAAACGAAATTCAACCAATTGTCACCCTAATGGTAGTATTATAGTCGTGCTAAACACTATATCCTAAATCAAATGCTATACTTTATACCTAAACCCTGAAACGTATATCTAAAGTGCGTCAATTCCTAAATACTAAATCCTGTATCTGACAGACAATAACGGTAGCAGTACTTTTACTATTTATTTGATATATATATATATATATCTGTATGCATTATAAGCCAATTAAAACTGGAAGTCAGAATGTTTGTATACGTCAGATGACTGGACACCCTTCTCACAGTAGGATTGAGTACACTTCTTCAAGTCGCCGCACTCACCAGACCACTGGCAGCACTCCTTGTTCTTGTGGATTGGACCCTTCAAGGCATCAGGGTTACGCTCACGTTTCTCGGCACAGGTGATCTTGTACTCGTTTTTGCTGCTGCCAGAATTGCCAGAGGCTTTGCAGAAACTCTCAGTGCACTTGGACAACTTTCCACAGTTGCCTGAATACTCGCAGCACACCTTGGACTCGTCGTATGATTTTCCAGTGAATCCCTTAATACCGCATGTGATCTCCTGCTCGTAGGAGTGGGCGCTGGCGGCAACAGCAACGGCGGCAATAGTGGCGATGGTGGCGAACTTCATTTTGCTTTGCTTGTTTTATTCTTGTTTTATTAACTGATAAACAAGATGCTACTTCCATTGCTTTTATAGTACAAGTAACTTACCACGAAAGTTGTACTCTTTGTGTGTATAATCTGATTGTTACAAAGGCAATTCATATTTGTTATGCAACGTGCTTGCTTTGAAATCGTTTTATTTTTCGAGTAAATTGGTTTGGCCGAAGTCCCGGCACCGTAGGCCCTATGTAGGGCATAAAAGCCGAGTTAAATATTTAAATATACCAAAAAAAAAAAGGTTTGTTTATATTGCTTGTTTTGTTTCATTATTTCAACAAAAAACAAACGAAACATAAATTAACATTGAATCAGTGACTTATAAATAAATAAAAAAGTTGAAAGCTGAAGATCTTGAGTGTTGCCAGTTTGTTGCATGTTTTTTTTTGGGAAATATATATTTACATATATATATATATATATATTTTGATACATATAAAATATAAAATATAAATGCAAATTGAAACCAAGCAAATACATACATATTTATATAAATACATATATTTATAGTATTTTGAGTTTTTTTTTTAAACAAATATATACAGTCAGAACTCAGAGGTACATTTCCCAGAACCCAGAGGTCCAGGATTTTTTTAATAAATAGATATGCCAAAGTATATCAGATGAGGTCACTTTCTTCTCCTTTTTTCTTTACCAATTTTGAAAAATATAGTAAAACAACGCATTTTCTATTTTTACAACAAACCAAAATGGTGGTTTTTTTTATGTTTGTTTCAAAACAAAAGCATACATATTGCATAGCCCTCTAAATTATACACATATTGTACATATTGTTTTATATTTGTTTTTAAAAAAGACATAAATATATATTCGGTGGTCCATACTTCCAGTTTTTCGAATTTCAACACAATGGATATGCTTTATTTTCTTGTGTTGTTTAAAAAACAAAAACATGTCTAAAAAACCTTCTACTATTTTTTTTTATTACATTTGTACTTGAACTCTATAGAGTGTAAATATATATATATAAATATATATATATATATATATATATATATATATATATATATATATATATATAATATATATATATATATATAAATATATAAAATATATATATATATATATATATATATATATATATATATATATATATATATATATATATATATATATATATATAAATATATATAAATATATAATATATAACATGCAATATATAAAATATATATATATATATATATATGCATATATATACATATTACATACGTACGCATACGCATATGCATATGCATTACGCATATGCATTACGTATACGTACGCATGGCACGCATATGTATTATTGTAATACGCAATATACGCATACGCATACGCATTACGCATATGCATACGCAATACGCATGACGCATTACGCATACAGCACGCATATTGTACGCATACGCATTACGCATGTGTAATTACGCATTACGCATACACGCATTACGCATGACGCATACGCATACCATTACGTGCATTACGCATGTACGTATGTACGCATACGCATGCGCATTACGCATTACAGCATTGCACGCATACGCATTGGCGTGCATGTACGCATATGCATTATACGCATGTATTATTACGCATTACGCACATGCAATAATGATAATACATATTATTACGCATTATACATGCAATAATATGCATATTACATTGCATATACAGCATTATGTACATTATACGCATATTATACGCATTATTATGGCATTGACGCATTATAATGCAATATTATTACGCATATACATGTACATTACGCACATACACATAATACTACGCATTATTACACATGCATTATGGCTATTACGCATATCTATTGATATGTATGTTGATATATATATTATATATTATTACATTATGTATTATTATACATATTATTATTACATATTATATGCCTATTATTACATATTGATACGCACATATGCATATATGCATTATTACTTGGCTTGCATATTACGCATTGCCATATATGTATATATGCATATACGCATTAATACGCATACATGTGTGATTATATGTATGATAGATTTACGTATATAGATTACGCATACAGATATTACGTATATAGATTACGCATATGACATGCATATATATGGACATGCATATGGATATGGATATATTATTATGTATATAGATATATATATATATATATATTACGTATATATATATATATATATATATATATATATATATATATATATATATATATATATATATATATATATATATATATGTGTGTGTATGTATATATATATATATATATATATATATATATATGTATATATATATGTATATATATCTTCTACTTCCACTGGGCCGGAGTGTGTATCTATTCTTTTTTTTTAATTGTTCCAATTTACAATATCACATGATTTCAAAGCAGTGAAAGCACAAGTTCTATTTTCAAATACCACAGAAACACTTGCTTTCTCAATTCTCATGACTGATGAGAGTCCGAAGAGCCAAAAATTTCCGTTTATTTCAAAATTCCAATGACTTTCAACAAACAAAACTCATGTGAGGAGTCAGGAGGAACGAGAGTCAAAACTGTGGCGACTGGCGAAATTCAAAGAACAATATATTTCTAAAAAGTAAAGCTCCACGGGCATGTGTCCAACTTTCCGCCGAGTAAGCATTGAGCACTGATCACTGAGCACCTATTTTTAGAATCCCTATATGATGACACTATTTATGTCGATTTATGAGCTTTTGGGTTTTGGCTCTATGAGGCGCACCGAGTGAGCTGAATCAGCTGATGCCTCATTCCTGATGATTTCAGCAGTAAAACTATGCGGGCCCTGCGACTGCGAGAGGCGTCAGGCGAGTGAGGCGACAGCCGACAGGCATCTAATTTAAAAATTTAGTCGTGATATTGCTGTTGGTTGTTACTTTTTGGCTGTTGCTCTTTTGTTTCTAAAAACAACACCAACTATGTAAGAAAAGACAGAGAAAAGAGATGACCATAAAAAGAGTTCTAAATACAGAGAGTCACAGACTCACAGAGTATATTTTATGAGGCCCGGACGGCGGACGCGTGAACAGCGAGTCAGTGAACACTGATAATTTTTTTTTCTCACTGGCTAGTTGTGGCTACTCTAGAAAGTAGAAACCCCAAAGCATTCTGTATTTTGGGTTTTTTTTTGTACTAATTTTTCTACGTTGATAAGGTTGTCCTCTAAGGTGTCAGTTTTTATAAAATACAGTAGGTCGATTCAGTTTCATTTGCCAGTTTTTTTTTACCCGTTTTTAAATGTATTAATGTTCTAAAGCATTTTTTTTAATTGGTTGTTATATATATATAAACGTTAAAAACTCAGATTGAGGTCATAAAAGCAACAAATGCGGAAATGCCGCGTTCAGTTGTGCTTTAATTTTAAACCCTTGTTTATGCTTTAGAATTTTAGATCAAGCACACGAGAATTTTATTCACACTATGAGTATGCAGCTCGTATTTATTTATTTTAAATTCCGTATGCTTCTACAATGGTAGTTGGTACTCGTAAGTCGTAACTCGACTGCTCAGTGCTCGCAGAAGTGGCCAAACAATCACGCAGAAAATTCCGAAAAGCGGAAAACACATCAATCGTGACTTATTTCGAGTTTTCCAATCTTTTTTATTTTTTTTAAAATGATTCAGAGTTTAAAGACTGTAGTTCCTGGTCGTTGCTGCATAAGGGCAGCCACTTGTAGGTTTTCATGTGCGTGTAAAGTTCTGAGCGACTGAGTTGTCGCCCTATAAAAGCCGATCGGTGAAAGTGATATGTGGCAGTCTGATAACGAAGAATACAACACAACTAAAACACAATGAAGTTCGCCACCATCGCTACTATTGCCGCTGTTGCAGTTGCAGTCAGCGCCCACTCCTATGATCAGGAGATCACATGTGGTATTAAGGGATTCACTGGAAAATCATACGACGAGTCCAAGGTGTGCTGCGAGTATTCCGGCAACTGTGGAAAATTGTCCAAGTGCACTGAGAGTTTCTGCAAAGCCTCTGGCAACTCTGGCAGCAGCAAAAACGAGTACAAGATCACTTGTGCCGAGAAACGTGAGCGTAACCCTGATGCCTTGAAGGGTCCCATTCACAAGAACAAGGAGTGCTGCCAGTGGTCTGGTGAGTGCGGCGACTTGAAGAAGTGTACCCAGTCATACTGTGAGAAGGATGCCCAGTCATCTGACGTGTACAAACATTCCGACTTCCAATTTTAAAGCAAGATATATTCTCATCCCACTCCTGAGTCTATCTGTGATATGTATGGAAATTGTGTAGTAAAAATACATTAAAATCAGAAAAATTGAAAGACCTTTAACAATTGCTTACGGGAACCACCCTGTAAGAACGAATTTATTGTTCTTTAAATAATATTCGAAAATTTGAAATCAGGTAATGTGAATATACTATAGGCAACCTCTCAAACGGTATTGCATTGATATTATATTTGCTGTTATTATTGAAGGAAATATACATATTAAACCTCTCTCAAAATCAACGAAAGGTCAAAATGTTTGTGGTGTGCAAATGGTTCGGTTTTCCAATGGTATACACTGCATACTGCATAGTCTTCTATTGTATATTATTACTTCAATAATTGACATTGGTGATTAAAAGCGCTTTGTCAAAAAATAAGT
>LUCW03000071.1:30000-45000 GCA_001586965.3 Sphaeroforma sirkka | reverse complement strand
ATATATATGTATGTATGTATATATATATATATATATATATATATATATATATATATATATATATATATATATATATATATATATATATATATATATATATGTTTTTTTATATACATATATATATATATATATATATATTATGTGTTTATATATTTATGTTTCTGTGTCTCTGTGTATGTATACATGAACCTAATCACGTATTCTATATATACTCTCCAGGAGGGAACTGAGTCTTCCAACCCCCGATGTACCTCTTGGTGATCAGCGGAAAGGAGCGATGGGGTCATATATATATATATATGTGTGTCTGTGTGTTGTGTGTGTATATCTATATATATATATATATATATATATATATATATATATATATATATATATATATATATATATATATATATATATATATATATATATATATATATATGTCTCCGTGTCTCTCTTTGTATGTATACATGAACCTAAATACGTATTCTATATATACTCTCCAGGAGGGAACTGAGTATTCCAACCCCCGATGTACCTCTGGTGATCAGCGGAAAGGAGCGATGGGGTCAAGTACAGGAGCTGTTGCTGCTGTGCCACGGCAAAGGAACGGACTGTGTGCGCACATGTCCTCTCTTTGTGCGTATGCTCAGTGAGGATATACGGCCGTGTCTGGAGAGCTATCGTATGGATACTGACTATCTAGTCAATCAACTGTGGACTAATACACTGCAGATACAACCGGCACCCTTGCAAGAACAAAGGTAGCTGAATATATATATATATGTGTGTGTATGTTTGTGTGTGTGTGCGTGTGTGCGTGTGTGTGTGTGTGTGTGTGTGTGCGTGTGTGCGTGTGTGTGCGTGTGTGCGTGTGTGTGTGTGTGTGTGTATGTATGGATGTATGTATGAATGAATATATGTATGTATGTATATGTATATATATATGTATTATGTATGTATGAAAACCCAGTGCACTTTGTCCTCCATTTTTGGACTCTACGCCTTACGCTGGCCCCTACCACGCCTAGCCGAGGCCAGACCCAGAATACCCATTAATAGCCAAGGCACTCACTTCACCGACCCTTTGTATTTGCACATATTCATGGACATTGGACATTGAGGATTGCGTATCCATTTATATGTATTGCAATTAGCCATGGCTTTCACTGCACCCACCGTTTATGTCTTTAGGGTTTTAGGGTTTTACTACACCGACTCTTTGTATCTGCACACATTCATGGACATTGGACATTGAGGATCGAGTATCCGTTAGTGACCTGACTGTCCCTATATCTTTCAACATAACCTTGCTGCCAATCGCTGCTAATATATTTGAGCCTGTGCCATGTGCTTCGACCTACCGTTTACCTTCACTAAACATAAAACCCTAACCCTTAGCCCTACACCCTAAACCCTAAAAGATTCAACCTTGAAATTTTATACTCTAAACCTTCAACTTTAAACCAGTTTGCCGCTCTATACAGCGCCTACGGAATACGACAAGACCTCAGAACAGAATCATTTCTGAGGGGGTAGTAACTTGCATAAAATTGTGTTTCCTCATATGCAGCCTTCAACCATAAATCATATCCTTTGGGCAGTTATTACCCCACCCAACTCCCCAATATATATATATATATATATATATATATATATATGTATATATATATATATATATATGTGTGTGTGTGTGTGTGTGTGTGTGTGTGTGTGTGTGTGTGTGTGTGTGTGTATGTCTGTGTGTATGTATGGATGTAGTATGTATGAATGTATGTATGTATGTATATGTATATGTATATGTATGTATGTACTTATGTATGTATGTATATATATATATATATATGTGTGTGTGTGTGTGTGCGGGTATGCATGTATGCATGTATGTTTGTATATGTGTATGTATGTATGTATATATATATATCATTTTGTTCTGAAACCTACCATATACAGCAGGTGTTGTATACCTTATAACTAAGACTGCTGTCATATCTGTGTGCATATTCTCGATCCGTATTTTACGGCAATCGGGTCTCCTACCCAAGGTGTAGTATACGATTATGTCCTGCTCATTTCCTAACGTTTTGATTGGTTTTTGTAGAGAGGATGTATGCGCTCTCTCCTCCATCCGATTGCTGTGTTCTCACCGATTTCGAGCCACAGGGGATAGGGCAAGGCCAGAACACAAAGATGTAGGCGCATGTTCGTGTGCATGCAAAGTGTTGTATAGTCTATGGATGTGTGTACAACCGCAACTCGCACACATTGTGTGGTACATGTATGTATATGTAGTTGCCGGGGTGTTTGCAGAATAGTCATGTCTATGTATAACTGACTTATGGGTGTGTTCGTATGGGAGTGTTTATAGATACACACAGTTGAAGTATATTATTATACATGCCTACTATGTATGTATAGTATATCTGACTATGTATAGCAGACTCATGCATGTGTTCGTAGGCGAGTGTATATAGATGCACACAGTTGAATCATACCATTATGCATGCCTGTTGTGTATGTATAGTATATCTGACTAACGCATGGGTGTGTTCTTATGCGAGTTTATATAGATACACACAGTTGAATTATATTATTATATATGCCTATTGTGTATGTATAGTATATCTGACTATGTATAACTGACACATGCATGTGCCCGTAGGCGAGTGTATATAGATATACGCGGTCTGTACAAACGGAATATACGCATAAGAGAAAAAACTCGCATGTTGGTACCGTCACTTATATATGTATAGCACGTAGATCGTATATACCTATATATCAATCATCGAGGATGTCACTCCTGTATACGTATAAACGCATATACGTATATACAATACGTGCCGACTGACAAAATGCCGCATTCGATACGTGAACGCGTTGGTTCTGTCCAACTAATATGCTTGTGCTTTCTCATTCAGTGGTCTCCGCTAGGCTCACCGTGCTACAGTCGCGTGACGGCTGTCGGTGATCTGATTGCGTATCTACGGTACATAGGCATGGTAAGTATCTATGACCATGTATGTATGTGTATTCCTATACTTGCATCCAGACATGGTAAGCCCTTACGTCCATGTATTTATGTCTATTTGTATATTGGCATCCCTGCACTTCACGCACAGGTGGTCATTTGGTGTATACCTTCGCACTCGTACTTCGCCATATGCCTCTCAATAATACACTCGACTTATTGTTATATACTCTAAACCTTAACCTATACTCTGACCCGTAAACCCCTAAACTCTAAACTTTATACCCTAAAACCCTAAACCCGTAACCCCTGACCCCTAAAACACTATACCCTATAACCACCCTATAACCTGACTCCTATAACCCTAAACTCTAAATCCTATACACTGTAAAGGGCATCAACAAGTCCTCCGCCGGGGTGATCTTCCAAGACATCGTCAGCAAGTTACTGCACATTTCAGCCACACGCCTTGGCATTCCGACCGCAAACAACCACAAAGTCGGCGCATGACGCAACAATGAGGCATCCGCTACTGATAATGAATACCAAATGTGCGTTTTACAAATACTCGAAGGAACGCTCTGGTTGAGGATTATATACTTCACAAAAGTAGAGACAATGTCACCTGACCCACTACTGGGAGATACGCCACTGGTGCTATCACGTATACTTACTAGTACTCGAAGAACGCTACTGTTCAGTGTAACAAGTTTCGCACACATTGAGACAGCGTCGCCCGGCTCACTACTGGGAGATACGCCACTGGTGCTATAACGTATCGTATACGTACTGGTACTCGAAGAAACGCTACTGTTCAGTATAACAAGTTTCGCACATATTGAGACAGCGTCACCAGGCTCAATACTGGGAGATACGCCACTGGTGCTATCACGTATACGTACAAGTACCCGAAGAAACGCTACGGTTCAGAATAGCAGGCTTCGCACACATTGCGACAGCGTCAGCCGACTCACTACTGGGATATACGGCACTGGTGCACACTACGGTTCAGTATAGTAGGCTTCGCACACATTGAGACAGCGTCACCCGGCTCACTACTGGGAGATATGACACTGGTGCCATCACGTATACGTACAAGTACTCGAAGAAACGCTACAGATCAGTATGATAAGCTTCGCACACATTGAGATAGGGTCACCCGGCTACTACTGGGATATACGCCACTGGAACTATCACGTATATGTACAAGCACTCGAAGAAACGCTAAAGATCAGTATAATAAACTTCCAAAACATAAGGGCAGTGTACGTTTAATACATCAGTTTATTTATCACGTAGAAAGCAGACCTTCACTACTTGGCCTGGAAGCTTACAAGCAGAGCATCCAGCGAGGCCTCTATGTCGCATGCACGCCGAGATGCCCTTTTGCACCACCTCGGCCGCGCAAACATACAGCCAGCACCCGACCTAGTATTGAAAATGGCACAACAGATGCTGTTTAACGTATTAGCACCCAAAGTTCAGTAACGGACTCGTAAGGAACCCAACCAGTTTATTATATCACATATACCTACCGAGACTTCCGCCAAAGCTCAGTATATTAACATTAAAGGTACTAACGACGAATATATATCACTGTCAAATTGAGCATCTCGGCTTTTAATAATTACATCCCAGCTCAAGTCCATGGAGTCCACATACAGTTCACCGACGGTAAAAAACATATCTTTCAGGACAGTATAGTTTGATGCACTCCAAGTTTTCTTGTGGTTGATGACAGGGTCGTTGACATAGCTGAATGCATATGATTCTGTGCAGGTGCATATGTGCAATGCACATTTATATGCTAATCTGCGATTGGGTATGTATACCTAGTATGAACTATCCCCCTTGTATTAATACATAAATGCCATCCATTCCCGGACAAACAAAGCTGTACAGCACCAACGAGTCATATGACTTGGAGGTGTGCATGTACATATTCGGCAGGTACCTATGTTGATTGTCGACGGTTTTGTTCTTCACTTACATTTGTATTATGGGTTATCTCCATACTATGCATCTCATGGTAGTGTATATTAAAATTTGATGGTATCGTGGTCCCGAGCTATAAATTGTTCACACAATTCAGCATCGCTCGGCACAAAGTTTATTTTAAGCAAAATAACGATCAAACAAAATGAGCATTTCTACTCTGGTATATGCTGGAATTTGAAAAGATATGGATGGAATGTGTATGAGCAATTGTTTTGAATTGAGCACCAATGAATATGTAGAAATTGAACGAGAAGAGCATTTTTAAGAAAGCTTAGCATAACATTACTTATCAGAAAGGTATAAAAAAATTAAGCGTCTAGTTGTATATTATGATAATACACAATCATATGTTGCCATTACGTGGTCCTCAGAGAGCAACACAGGAGGCAAGAGTATATGATGCAGAAAAGGCAAGTGAGTAGACAAACTTGCCATAATTAGCATGAATGATCTATTTGATTGAACGTTTGCCATGAATGGTATGGGCCAATGTGAACACCTGCCTATGGGTCAATATGAGTACCTGCTATAATTGATATGAATCTCTAAACGAACAGGAGAATAGAGTCGTATTATCGTTAATACTTTGCAAGACTCTTCGCTGAGAATGTCTTATCAGCTTGTTCGCGTTAGAGGTACAAGTCCTCAGCCTAAGAACCCCTTCACATTAGTAAGGAGGCTAAATTGTCTCTGGAAGGTGGCGCGATCAGAAACAATTGCAAGTGTAAATAGTACCGGCTATTCGGTTGGGAAAGGCAGATTCATATCCACTCCGACTACGAAACAATTTGTTCAAACTTAAGTTTACTAAGATGACTGCTGCCATGCACATACTTAGTGAGATGGATTTCGCCATTCAACAAGATCCAGTGGAGGCTCATGGGGTTGAGGCTCGCACTTTGCCGGAGGAGTCGGACACTCGAGCACGTATCGAGGCTTCATGGGTATGATACCATGATATTGTCACAGGTATGTTTGCGACCAATTCGTTTACCCCTCCGCATCATGTTAAATATCGGACAGACTATCGTCTTACGAAATCAGCGAATCTCAGCGTCAATACATGCCAGTGTCAGTGCATCCAGCCTCAATACATGCCAGTTTCAATTGATTTAACATCACTTTTCATTGCTGTATTCAGCACTTATCGATGTTTCACCCTAGTGGCAGTGTCGGCCAATCCTGTCGTCAGAGTCTTGGATTCAGCGATCATCGCTTCCGTGTTCTATCGCAACAGCTAGAGGGGAGTTGGAACAATTTTACCAACCATTTTATATGCACTTTAGTGATGGCAGCATAGCTCGGTTAAATGACGAATCGTTCCAAGCAACCGTTTCATCAGAAGGTCACAGGCTTGCTTACCCACCGTAGGCAACGGTCTAGTCTCGCATTCCGTCATCGTTGTAAAAAAAAAGTAAACTAAGTTGCTTAATAGTTAATTTAACCATTAAAGAACGTAGTATAATAAATACAGTAGTTCGGTCACTTAAATATGTGATCAAAACCAAGCCGACTAAATTATATTTTTTAAATTTAACGTTTATATTAAAACTTTGCTGGTTATATATATATATATATATATATATTCGCGGCGTGTTACTAAAAAATAAAAATAAAAATAAATAAATAGAATGGGGTACAGTTGGCCACTTATTTTCCCGCTGCAGATCGTGGCCGCAATAGGCTACATCTACATTGTTTCGGTCGTACGACTGAGGTAGTACTCTTCCATGGTGTAGCATACTCATTATCACCATCCCGTCTACTTGATTGGTCACCGGAGATTTGTACACTCACACCAGGCCAAACACCATTGATTTTTAATCATGATACTATGGTATTTTTCTGTTACTACCACCATTCTAGTCGCACACATCGTCGCAGAAAAGACGCTATATTTATGACTTTATAAGACCAGACTTCAAAATTTATCTAAATTCGTCATTTGATTGAATGAAAGGCCCAGCATCTTCGGATGTTATTTGAGTAAAACAAGCACGGTCGTATGTTTTTTGCAGTGTAATAAATATGAACAACACACAAACAAACAAACAAACATGCTTTGCAACTATTGAGATATACAGCTAAGACATGGTACAGGCTAAAGTAGTCAAGCAGTACGAAAAGAATATGAGTGACTTCCTGACTTATTGGAGACCTGATATAGATTGGAGTAGTTATGCACAATTACAAGATATCGATATTGAACTGCTTGTGCAGATCATGTCGGCTGATCTTTGCAGATACTTCAGGATGCTTGCATACGGTAGAGAAACCCCTGGACCCGATGATCGTCCCACAATGCGTAGAGAATCTGGACTGCAGTATATATATAAATTTAATCTCATACTTTGTGCCCAGAAATCATATGGAATGGGATACAGTGGACCTAAAGGGAAATCCAACCAAGTCCCCTGAATTGAATGCAGAGAGCCGAAGTACGAGGCGAGGGCAAAGAATCACAGTAGAGTAAGACGAGTTCCGATACGTGTAAATCTAGACAAACCTGCCTATCAACATAACTTTCTGCATGTGTTATGGACTTGAACGTTTCAGTTGGTGTGTAGAGTAGATGATGCAACAAACCTCGAATACAAAGATCTTAAGGCTCTCGACACGCATCTCGACGATATATTTATACAGGTTTGTCGCACTAGAAATGTACGCAGTCGTGATCAAGTGTATCGACAGGTTGTTCTAGGTTCAATGGATCCTTACATGTGTGCACATAGCGGACTTGTTGCACATTTGGTAGAGCGAGTTAGAAATAGATTTTTTGTGCCAGTGGGACTCACATTAGGCTGGATGTTTACAATGATTAAGAATACTGGTCGCGATGATAAGTTAAATACTGATGTTTCACGAAACGCGATTCATAGAATAGCTAATCTTGATGAGTTTGAGGCACAAGGCGAGATACCAGATATAGGAACGCATAGTTCTAGAAAATGCCCGTACACATATGCACAGCGAAGAGGCATCAGTAAAGATGATGCTGAGTCAAGGGGTCGATGGGCTGCTACAAAATCAAAAAGTACAGGTACGAGACGAAGAAGACAGGTAGATACATATACTAGTAATCTGCTACCTCTACCCGATGCGAAGGTATTAGAAGCTCTTTGTGGTCCGAGATGTGCTTGTAGATACAAAAAAACCTGGTATCCAATGACATGTCTTAGGACTGTCTATGTACCCTCTATCTATTGGGTACTGGAAGTAGTACAGAGTCGTACAAATAGCGTACATTAGTACAGTATTGTTGGTTTTTGGATCATACACATATCACCTATTATACTATTGTACTTGATACTGTCTCTGATTCTCGTACGTCTGCTATTCTTGCTACCACCTTCGATAATTGCGGTGATAACACTTGTTATTTATGCCATTCGTATGTACACGTTTCCGACACACGTGTCCGGGGGAGGGTACTCCAACCGATAATATTTTTATTGCGCAGCTGTACGGGTATGCGGCCATTACGAAGGCTTCATTAGCAATTGTGGTCACCGTCTTTTTTCGGATATACCGTCGCCGATAATCACTGATCAACCTTCGTTAAAAAGAACAAAAAAAATATACACATGCATTGTGTCAACAAAACAAACCCTATGTATGTTTTTTTTCTTTCTTTTCCTGTCAAAATCTATATTTCAAAACTTAATCCAAGTCACTGATGTACGCGAGACGGTCCTCGAGATCGGTTACTCGTAGCAAGAGCGACGAGATTTGTGCGCGTTGTTGATGATTCTGCTTCACCAACATGGTTGTGATATTGTTCCATTTAACGTCCTCGGCCACCCCATCCAGTTCGGCAGCGCAACCAATCTAGGCACTCACCGTATCCCTACCTCCGAACTCTCATTCGCTCGCTCATTTGATTCTGATGTACCAGTTATGGAGTCACAAGTCAAAGATATAATTGACAAAACATCCGAAGACGGTTACACTTACTACAAGACCCGTTTCATGGATGGGACAGTAGCTTGGCTAACCTCCGATGCATTTCGTGAATCTCGCGACTTTCATCGTATCTTTAATAAGAAATGGAATAAGCGTTTACATAAGAACACACGAGATAAACGAAAAGGGTTTCCTCAGGTGACTACAAACCCTGACGGATCTGAAATTCCCTATTTGCCACCTACTTCCTACGTGACTAAACTTTCTGATCTGCTTACCAACAGTGCAGAAAATTGTTCAAACTTACTTACTAATGAAGAACAGCCTTTGGCTATTACCTTATCAAATAATAAACGTAAGGCGCCTACATCGGAAATGGTTACTGGGCCAAATACTAAACGACATAGAGTACAACATGAGTCTTGAACTCGTACATATAGGCACATACTTACTCGATAAGTCATGACCGAAACCGCTTTTACTTTGGTTTTCGCTTTATAAACTAGATCGTATCTTAACGTACGTTCGTAGTTCAAAAAGCTACTGGGGGCTATGTAGAAATACGGCCTCCGGTCAGTCTAAAATATCAAGATCAATTGAGATAATACATTGGTTTTTATTTGTATTTTAAATAACTTAGTACAAGCTCTTTTTCCAATATTTCCAAAGTGTTCTAAATTCACTTTGATGGATCCAATAGCCTGAGTATTTGGTATGACTCATCTACTTGTACCTATTTGAGACATTAGTAGATGTAGGATATTATAAACTAAATTTTATAATCTCCGAACTACTACTTATAGATTTTGGTCCTCCCGCCAATCTCCAAAATCCAATAAGTCTTTTTCTTTTTTAACTTTTCTTCAGATGGAACTTTATTTATACCAGCTAAAGTATTAACGTGACTTACGTTATTATGTCTATTTACAAATTAGGCAAGTGGTCATGAACACTTAGTACTTCTAGTGAAAATTATTCAATAAAGAACAGCTAGAGGTACGCACTGTGTGATCGAGGATATTTAGGCTCTTAACAAGAGGCAGTCCCGATCATTCTTACACAACCTACCACAGTTAAATCCTAACTGACTTAAATTATATCTTAGTTTATATAACATAGTTTAAGAAATATCTATCGAAGTTTACAATGACAGATTTATACACCGCCAGTATGCTTGTTGCAACCAAATCTACTATGACTCGGCGCATTGGTTGGTCTTCTGATACACTTTTTAGGGGTGTCGAACCGTAGCGCTTGATCTTGTCCTTTTCACGATTAATACAGCGTTGGTATACTTCATGTATGGTTTCTTTCAGCGCCGGGTGATCAAGCCCTACACGAATAGCCTTCTTATAGGTATGCTCATATGCTCGATGAGATGAATTGTGTATTATTTAACTTTAGTCTCGAGCACTTCTAAGTCAGTCAGATACTGTTTAATGCTGGGATGAACCATAGTCCCGTTGGATACGACAATTCAGTATCATGAGGGGTAGATTCCTGAGATACGTAATTAGGACATTAAATTGTTGAAACATCTTCTTCAGTGTGTTCGCAACTCCTGGTTGTTCTTCATGCAGCGCTTTAAGTAGTTGAGTGCGAGCTATAGATTCTCTTGGAGCTTTGAGTCTTTTATCCATGGCCTATAGTTAGTTCCATGTTGTTACGATCTAATACCGTCTCAATCGGCATTACCTCGCCTGCATTCTTGTTGGGTGCTTGTGTTGTACAAGTCTTGAGGTTTTGTTCAAACTCATTAAACTCCTCTAGTTTAGCTAAGCACTTGGTTGAGGGTTTCCACTTAGTGGTACCTGCAGGATCGATGCGACAAACGATGGTGTGTTTCCAAGGTGTCTTCTTAATATAATAGGATCCCTGATGCAAGAACGTGTCGGTTTCGCGTTCGATATAGATAGGCTCGTCTTGTATCATATTAATTAATCACGTATCCCTGTGTCGGAGCTACGTAGGGGACAAACACAGCGTAATGGTAGATTTAGTAATATTAACATAATTAAACAAGTGTGCAATAAGTTGCCAAGGTGGGTTAGCCCACGCATTATGCTTGATAAGTCAAGTTGAAAGGCATCAGCTTGAGGATGAGTCAACGACCTATAATCATAAACCTGTTTGCGAACATAACAATAGTAAATGGACCCCATCTTGATTGAGCGAGGTTAAACCATTTCTTATTAAGCATCCAATCGGTTTAACTGTTTTTTGATAGTCAGGGACAAGTCGAGAGAGCATGTCAGGAAAATAATTTTGTATTCCTGGTATGTGTGTTATATTAAATGCAAACTTAGTAATAATATCATGCCAGCGGCTCACCAACTGTGAATCAAAGTTCATGTCTTTTGATTATATTAAAAACTTTTGATCACAGGCGACAGTGAAGTAACTTCCATTAAGGTAGTCTTTAAACTGTCTTAGCGCAGTATCTATAGTAAGAGGCTCTTGTTTAACGGTAGTGTAGTTCCGTTGACTCTTATTATAACTCTTACTAAAGAATTGTATGTAACGTGGTTTACCATTTATCGTTTGGTATAGCACCTCACCTACCACTCGATCTGAAGCGTCGGTTACTACTTGGAATGGGACGCCATCATGATTCCCTACCTCCAGATGGTCTTTCTACAGGCTCTCCAGAGGGTTCATTACTTTAATTTTGCCTAGCTTAAATGCATCATCACATTCATTAGTCCAGAGCTTTTCCAAAGGTTCTTTGTGCAGCCGTAGGTGACTGAAAGGTCTTAAGTAATAAGAAAGATGAGGTATCGAATCCGAGAAGAAGTCAACAAACCGATTTCACATCTCTTTCAGTAATCGGTGCTGATAAATCCAACAAAAATTGTTTCTTGCCAGGATCAATTTCCACCCGTGCTGCAGATACCTTGTAACAAAGTAAGTGTATAGTATCTCAAGCAAAGGAACACTTGTCCTCGTTGATCTTAAGTTTGGCATGGTTTAGTTTTTTTATAACTTCCATAACGTGTTTAGCATGTTCATGAACTGCCTTTGTAAAGATAACTATATCAAGTGCACACATATAGAACTGTCAGGGTTTAGAAAAAACCTCTAAAACTTGCTTGTGTTGATGACTTGATGTGTTCGGTTGCCGGCCTTGCCGTCTGTGTACGGGTCCGCCTGACTATTTTTTTCTTCTCAAAAATATATAACCATAGATAGACGGCCTGCCTCGAGTCCTTGACTCTTTAGAAATATTTGTTTTGTTCAGAAGTTCCGTTTCCGTTTTTAAAATAAAACGGGTTTTATTGTTTGATTTAGAAGGCTATTTATGATTTTCTGTTTTGGAGTGTTTTATTGTTTTTTAAAAAAACAATTACAAAAACAAAAAACAAGGTACAGTATTTACATATGTACTAGTATTTTTTTAAATCAATCACATTATATTTATCAAAAAATAAACAAAGTAAATTTATTTTTGGGGTTCGGACTTCGGTCCTGCAAGTCTTCGGTCTTTCGGTTCCCTCAATCTTGATAAAAAGAGCTCAAATATATTCAGTAAAAAACAAACTTTTTTTTGCCAATATTTATTGCTATAGAGAGTGGATCTATCTTTTCATTTCAAGAGTCAAGAGCCACGAGTAGCGGTTCACGAATCAAATATTTCTATATTCGTCGTCATAAAATCTGTTTATATATAGAATAATGTCATTGCCCTTTTTTAGCTTTAGATTCATTTCTAGTTGTAAAGTAACCGTAAACATCTTCTTGTGAAAATGATTTTTATATTTTTATAACAAATTATGTACTAATTTTTCTGATTGATGAAAAATTTATTAAAAAACAGATGAACAAATTTCAAAAATATTTAGGAACTTTATGAGGTATGTATGAGATTGTGCTTGGGACTTGGGAAGTTGGGAGTCTTGGACTCTCTCTCACGGGATTCTCGAAGAAAATCGGGGAGCACTTGGGTATAGTCCCTCACTTTGAAGCTCTGAAACTTGAGTCTTGTTTTCCATAGCCTCCTAAAAAGAACAGATCTATGTAGCTTAATTGTTGTGTATTTTTGAAAGAAAACAATAATATCAAAACAATTCACTTCTTCCATAGGACCGTATGTACATATGTATTATATGTAAATAAATGAATATTGCAACAAAATTTTGATTCTCTAAAAGATCACAAGCTTATAAAAAAATCACAACAGGAAGAAAATTTATTTGTAAAAAATATTAAAGCACGAGTGATTCACAGTGGGTATTATTTTAAAAACAAAATATATGTACATATTTTTTTAACTATGTATAACAATCCGTGTGCTTCCACAATCCACATCGGTATGTAGCCTTATGTTCCATTGTTCTCATACAGAGCGACATATATACAAACACGTTAAAAAAGAAAGGAGCAATACATACACTTTTTGGGTGATTCAGCCTGGGGATATATTGCTGTCTATTCGGCCCTTTAGTCTACTACAGTACAACGTTGATTTTTTTTTTATCATATGCCATATTTTATGGGTGTGTGGATTTTATCTAGCGATCGAGTTTTCGCCGAATCGCCGTATATAAAAGCTCATACGTGAACTGTATTTCTTTCAGTTTGCTACCGAGAAATAAAATAAAGCAAAATGAAGTTCGCCACCATCGCCACTATTGCCGCCGTTGCTGTTGCCGTCAGCGCCCACTCATACGAGCAGGAGATCACATGTGGTATTAAGGGATTCACTGGAAAATCATACGACGAGTCCAAGGTGTGCTGCGAGTATTCCGGCAACTGCGGAAATCTGTCAAAGTGCACTGAGAGTTTCTGCATAGCCTCTGGCAAATCTGGCAGCAGCAAAAACGAGTACAAGATCACCTGTGCCGAGAAGCGTGAGCGTAACCCTGATGCCTTGAAAGGTCCTATCCACAAGAGCAAGGAGTGCTGCCAGTGGTCTGGTGAGTGCGGCGACTTGAAGAAGTGTACCCAGTCATACTGCGAGAAGGATGCCCAGTCATCTGATTTGTACAGGCATTCCGACTTCCAATTCTAAGCAAGATATATTCTCATTCCACTCCTGAACCTATCTGTGATATATATGGAAATTGTACAAAATGAAAAATATTAAACTGAAAACCTTTTTGTTATTAATTTTGTTAAGATGCTTACTATCGATTCCTAGATGTATAATATCATGCTGTCACAATCACGACGACTTTGTGCGGAGAAGCGGTAAGCACTCTAAAGTCTATCTGTGATATGTATTAAAATTGTACAGTAGGCCCACATTAAAAATCTAGCAACGAAATTGGTATAAATATCTTGGGATTGATACTTCAATGCTAGGCTGCATTATGAACCAATTCTATTCATACGTAGCTGTTGTCAGGCGATACGGCTTCCAGTGTTAGGATGACTAGCATCTGCGTATAGAAGAACAACTACATTAAATAGTTGCCAGAAAATAAATACGAATATACTTTTAATACTTCGCAGACACTTCTCAGTTAAGAGTTCAAAATACACTATCTTTATTATGTATTAACTGCATCTAATATTTGTCCGATTCTATTCCTTTACACACACACACTCCTTCGCAACTTGCGGAGCCCACACTTCAGATATCATGTGTGAGTGTAAATTGACCGTACCAGTCTGACTCGACCTTATATATATATATTTAAAACTAATCTTCCATATCGTGCTCGTCTATAACATAACCATCCCTACGTGAATACATCTCCAGATGTTCCCGCGGCCGTTGACCAATGCCCTGCGGCTAACTTAGGGTATTCACTACTGCTTACTAGCAACTACTGCGATACTAGGGTGAGGCGGAGGGCCTGTACATCAGTACTCACAGATGGATCTCTCAAGAGATACTCATCGAATACCTCCCAGGGGCAAGGGGCATCTCTGTCTTTATATAGTCCCTGCCGTAAAATACCGACTACGCCCTCTCGCTAACCGACGCCGTTGTAGTGGATTTCGTACCCAGAATCTCCTCAACTAGCACTCTACAGATAGATAAACAAGAATGGAATATTAAATAATCTGAGTGTATATTCAACGCCAGTGTCAAGGATCAGATATGTATTGGATTGACCCGGGTGTGATATGAACCCACACAATGGTCTACAGTCCAGTAGAAACATATGCCGTGACCAGCCAGAGCTATGTGTACACTCTTT
>LUCW03000071.1:0-25000 GCA_001586965.3 Sphaeroforma sirkka | reverse complement strand
GTACAACAAACAGCCAGCACACACGCATGCACACACTGACATGAACAGAAGATATCAGTACAGTATATAAGTTCGTATGGTACAGAATCTGTACGGCTGGTGCTGAAGCTGGATGCACACAATCGATATATATATATATATATATATATATGTTTGTATATATCTGCGTATTTGGCTCTTATTCTGGTACTGTTATCACACATCTGATAGAATGTATCATAAATTAGGCTTACAATAAAAACAACAGCGATAATCGATTCATGGGTCCTACACACACGCAACGATACGATCTGTAAAATCTAGGTACAACGTATCGCACACCGATTGTACTAAAGAAATACCCACATATAACACACTGAACGAATACAGCAGTTCGAGGACTATGGCAACCACATACCATCTTCAGAACTTCCATGTACTTTGAAAGTAGGTAGAACGGTAATTGTATTGATGTGTTCCTTCCCTTCGAATATAGGCACCTGGTGTATTTTATAATCGTGGGTCAAATCTTTAAACATCTTCTGTTCTGAGAGCTTCACATCGTTCTCAGAAGTCGGCCAATACCATGAGAACATCGACATCTCACTTTAGTTTATGTTTCTATCTATCGGCTAATCGCATCGGCGGGATAACCTCTTATATTAATTCTAGGACTGAAAGGATAATAACAACGAACACGTCCGGCGAATTCCTCTAACTATACTGCCACAAAATGAATTGGTTAGCAGGTTGACTAGTGATCGTTCTTTCAACAGCTGTCGACCTGCTCAACAATGATAATGCTTTGCTCAGCACTACGCCTCTAGCCCATAAACGTAGACCTGTAGTTGTTAACTTATCATCAGCTTGGCTGTACGTCCTTCGGAAAGCTTGCATCCACCCATCCACCCATCCACCCATCCGGATACACATACATACATACATGCATGCATACGTATGGTTAAAAAATATATCCTAGGATATGTACTAATGAAGCCATGAGTAAGGAACATTCCGATGAGTCATCGTGATGTATTAGTCACATCCCATTCATTCATAGGCTACTACATAGCGTTTTATTATTTTGACTGACTATAATTAATAATCATAAAAGAGCTTTATTCTGCTTTTTGAAAAACGTATAAAAATATATCGTTATAGTTGTGTTCAACGTTTAAAAAAAATTGAAAATTGAGCAAACCGTGTTTAGGTTTCTATTTTCTGCGTCATCAATTTTTTCCTGTTTTCTTTTTCTTTAGGTTTTAAAATAGTTATGTAAAAAGCATCCTTATCAATAAAATAAATACAAAAAGACAAAAAACAAAAAACTTTAAAGTAGCCTTCTGCCCACCGCTAAGATCATTACGTTATGGGTGTGCGAAATAGAAGTTGAACGTAAACGCATATTTATTCAACTTTAAAACGTTATAACGGTTATAATGTGATCAGCAGAACCTACCTAAGTGTTTTTTACAGGACTGGTTCGATTTTACACACTTAAAATGTTAGACCCGCAAGGTGCACCTATGAGTACACAGAGGACCGCACATGGAATAAAAGTAACGAGAAACGGTGTGAGGTAGCCCTCTGATTTCTATACACACAAGACTACAAGTCATGACCATCCAATTTTCAGCCAGCAACAATTCCTTCCCGAAGTTTGCCTACATCCCCCTCCGGGGACTGGTGGGAGGGGAAGAAATACCAAATAGCCTACGCCCTACTCTAGCTAGGACCCTAAATAGATATGTAGGTCAGAAGATAGGTCGCAAATAATTGAACGGGGTGAAATCATAGCCTTCTAAAACGAACGGCTACGGGTGAATGGACAAAATAAAAAAATCCACCTAAAAATCAGACTAGAAGGCTATGGATGTGAGCCGCGGCCCGCGAGGCCCAAAAAAAACAACAGAAACAGCGGTATTGATAGCTAAAAACCCCCTAACTGATAGCTGTGTGTAATATTGATTTATATATAAATATTTACATTTGATTTTCACAGCCCTCTAGATTTGTCTGGTCGAACAGCAATTTTCGCCAACAGCAATAAGGTGTAGGGGAAAAATGGCCATTTGTCCGAATTGCCACTTGACCGCATCTGCGCATCATCATCCAGAGGGCCGTGTTATATTAATGATGTTTTACTATGTACAGGTTTACAAAGTAAAGATTATATACAAGTATTACTTGTTACTAAGTCACTTATTTTACATACATACATACATACATACATATATATACATACATACATGCATTATGCATACATACATACATACATATATATATACATACATAAATACATACATGTGTGTGTGTGTGTGTGTACGTGTGTGTGTATGTATGCGTGTATATGCATGTAAATACATTAAATTTATATATATATATATATAATATATATATAATCTTGTATATATATATACATATATATATATATATATACATAATATATATATATATATAATATATATATATATATATATATTATATTATTATATATATATATATGTATATATATAACAATATATATATAATACATACACATATACATATTATATATATATATGTATTGTACATAATACATATATGTATATTATATTATATATGTATTATACCTATATGTATATATATGTATAATATTACGATATGCATTATTATTTGTTAATATGCCTATATGCTCAATAATATTACATATAATATTATTTATATATAATAATATTATATATATTATATTATTGGTTATTATTACATATGGCTATGCATGTGTTGTTGACAATGCCGTGCGTGCGTGCAAGTAGTGCAATATACATGCATGCATTTATTATTATATATTTACTAACGTAGCATTATCCATCCATATATTATTATATACCATATAACATGCACATGGTTGTATTATTATTATTATTATTATTATTATATACATATTATACTATTGGCCATTACATACATGTGTGCGCATGCAAGTGCATACGCATGCATGTTATGATATATATATTGAATATATATATTATTATTATATTGATTATTCATATATAATATATATTAATGATGTATTTACATAAACATATTAACGTATTATTATTATTATACATATATGTATTATTACATATATTATTATATATTATTATATATATTATATGCATCATAATAACATATATGTAGCTTATTATTATTAATAATATTATTATATATATATATTATTAATGACATATGATACATACGTGTGTCCATGCGTTGATGATCTGTGTCCATGCGCACAAACATGCCTTATGCATTTCCATGCATACACTATTTAATTGTCATGTATGACGATCTTTTATATTGTTTTCTTTAATATTCTCAACTTATATAATGTGTGCATGCATGCATTATTATTATACATATATATACATGGTGCGTACATGCATGCGTGCATGCATGTGATGATATATATATGTATATATTATATATATATATTATATTATATATATATGTTATATATTATGTATTATTATATTATATCATATATATATTAAAAACGTATTATATATATATATATGTATATACATATTATGTATATACATATATACATATATATATAATATATATTATTATATATATTACATATATATATATATGTATATATATGTTGATGTGTGATATGTGATTGATGTGTCCATGTGCACAAACATATTTCATGCATTTATATATACTATTTAATTATTAAGTATGACGATTTTATATTATTTTTTATATTTTCAATATATATATGTATGTATGTATGCATATATATATATATATATATATATATATATATATATGTTTACACACACACACCAATATATATATATATATATATATATATATATATATATATATATATATATTTTAAAACAAAAGGCATATAAATACGTACATGTTTCATATTTCTATATTTACAATATAGTGTTTCGCTGTAAACTTGCTTATTGATATATTTAGATAGAGTGTACATAATGTAAATATGTTTATTTACATTTACGCTAAATAGTAAATACTGCCATCTACATTATAGAGATCTTTGTTTTGTTTGTTTTGTTTTTTTTAATACTTTGTTTTGTTTGTTTTTTAAGCAAAAAGAGGAAAATAATAGCCGATTGTCGACAATGTCGAGTGTCGTATTTATACATATATATGTGAAATAAAATTTTGGTTTAAAAAAAAAACAACAACTACGTTGTTTTATGTCATTAATTAAGGAGGCTGCAATGTGCATTGTGCAATTTTTATTTATTTACATAGCCTTCAAAATGACAAAAAGTGATTGTTTTTTAAAACAAAAAAGAAAAATATTTTAGATTCTTTAGATAAGAACTGGGAACTATTTTCAAAATAAATAAATATTAATACTAGCGAGCTGTCACGACTCACGTAGTCGTGTACTTTTGTCATTTTGGAGGCTGCTGCGTATTCGATTAGACTCGAGTTCATCAGTTGTGGCATTCAGGGTACGTATAGGGAATCTAATATACAAAAGAAGTTTAAAGCAGACCCTGCGTATCATCACAACAAGTCGGACATTGTTGCTATCGCCTCCATCACCGTCTCGCTATCGATTCTGATGCCTTATCCTTAATGATATGCTGATGTTACAGCACTCGTCATCTACATAGAAGACACCGCACTTGGTGAGATCAATGCTGCTTCGGCCCAACACATCTGTATGCGGAGAAAGGTACAACCACCCTACAACGTGAACTCGGTGCAGCCAACAATGGCGCACCTGCCTGTTCTTTAGTTATACAGGTATAAGTCACTTTACTCACCGCTGACCCATTTGTTGATATAATATTGGTTTTTTAACTGTTCGATTCCCTTGTCGAGTGTTATGAAGCCGCTAAAAGAGAAAAATGGGTGTCATTAGCAATGCCTTCAAGGCGACTCTAACTATGCTTCCTTTAGTCAGCCATCGTGATATGGCCGTCAATGTCAGATGTTGTCAATGCTGACATCCCCACATATCTAGCTACCCCTAACGATGATTTGCATGCATGTAATTATCGTTAAAAACTTGCTACCATCTGCTGCCGACATGGTTGTTCAGATAGTCGCTGTTGTTTTCAATCCCGTACTCACATGTCATGCACAAACTGGTGCCCAGAGTTTATGCACCCAGGAATCTCTCGATAATGCAGCAAGCGCTGCTGATATTACAAGATCTTCAATACTCTTTCGAGGTCAAACTACAGTGCACAAGCAGTGGTAATATTGTGTCAAAGTTGTAAACTTGCGATATTTTACTATCAGCAATACGTTAGAAAAAAATCTTGATTGTCCTTGACACCGAAGTGAGCAGAATTGCGAATGTCCTTGACAACACTGTGGAAAATGTTATAGATGCCGCAGTAGGCGTGAATGAGGATGCCTTTGACCACACCGTGAACCTAATAACGGATATCCTTGACAACCGTCCATGCTGGCTTGAAAATTATAGCGAATAACGTTTTATACATACAATATACAAATCCTGAAACTGTTAATCTTTTCATGTCAATTTATTATATGCAACTTCTAAAGTCTGTGAGATTCGAGAGGGTGTCTAATATGTGATCCATTTGTACGCACTATTGATCACACGGTGTTACGTATCATAGTCGATCAACAATCTACGTGTTGTATCCCTTCGACCGAATGAGCATGATATATTGTTCTTCCTAGGATGCGGTATCTTATCCTAGTTGTAGTCATAATATGTTCACTATATTTCAATTTCATTATGTATTTATATAATATTGTGTGCAAAACATAGAATTCACATAAATACTTTGTTTAAAAAAAAACATGATTTGAAAAGTATGGCGCTTGTAATAAAATTAATAAATAAAAAATCGAGTTGGTGGCGTTTTGGAGTGCACTGCGCCATCGCCCATCTTTTATTTGTCCGTGAGGCCTCTCTCTCTAGTATCTACTACTGATAGAGAGCTAGAGAGGTACTCATATTCATGGATATGGAATATTATGGCGAAAAATAGTCGTATTATATTTTATTATATTTATTATTATTTTAAAATACGCAATACGGGAAGATTTTTTGGAAATCCTAAACATGTATTGTAGCCAAAAGCTTTCAGAAAATATGAAACATCCGACTTTAAAAAATTAGATACGAAATACGTTTTTTGTGTGGATATATGGGTGTCCTTAGGACTCCTGAAGCCCTGGAGTTTCAATCTGGCTTCTTCAGTGCAGAAAACACTCCAAGAAGTATTTATATTTTTAATTAAAAAAACCGTAATGTTCGGTACATAATAATATAGCAACATTGGGGCACTGAGGGCCGCCAAAACGAAAATATGGAATATGTAGTGAAAAATTAATTTAGGTCTCTTGGCTAAAACGTAAATATATATATGGTTTATACATTTTTGGTTGTGTTTTAAAAAAATATTATGAAATATGTGAGAGCAATAGGGCCAAAGGCCTGGGTTCTGAGACCTATTGGGTGTCTGGGCCCCTGAGACAGTGGGACTCCGTGCCAACTGCCAACTTACTTTTAGAAAAAAATACCACATTATTTACCGGTTGCCAGTTGTCAACTTGTGTCATACAGTCATACACAAACAAAAATATTTATAATAATATTTTAGAAAAATAGAAAAGAAAAAAGATACACATGGTCTGATGGTCACCAATAGCCCAACAGGCAATTAGGCGCCATAAATAAATGTATTTTTTTAAACAAAATATTGTGGAATGTCACGAATGTGACAGAATTATAGAATAACGCCATCAATGCACCATTTTTCCGAAAGACGTACTCTCTTTTGAATATTTTTAAATATTACCAAATAAGACAGGGACCAGAAGAAAGGAGAGGCAAATACTATACCGTATTAATTTGGCCCCACAAGGCACAAGGTAATGACGCCGATCCTTCCACCGACCCTTTTTTAAATTAAAAAAAGCATGTACGAGGCGCCGAGGCGTAGAGGAGCCTAAAGATAGAGATGTGTACTAATTTACTACTGATACAATCACTCAATCAGCACTAACGAGGCCCAAGTACTTGCCAATTTTTGCTGGGGTATTCAGTTATTCACTAATCAATATCTAGGGATCAGACGGCGAGAACGCGAGGCCAGCAACAATGACTCAATGAGAAGTGCGGCGAGCTCACACATTTTTAGTGGTATACCCAGGTCCCAGGATGTTATGTATCAACTGCATCGCAACCATGGGGCATGGCGTCATGGACTAGTGGAGATTTTTTAATTCCTAATTCGCGACCGCACATAAACACGAAATGTGATACTGTACAGTCAAAAGCCAACGACAAATATTGACACCGGCATGGATTTAGTTTATTTGTCTCACAGGCAACTACATAAGTCACTAGTTCTACGTATAGTTTTGTAATTCGAGGGGAATCATTCTACATACAACAGTAGCACTGAACCCATCTTCAAGAGTCACCTGGAACAAAGCCATTCCTGATGTTCTCACGTTCCGGCCTTACGGGGTGTTGCAAGGCTTATGTAGCCTGCCCTCTAATGCTACTACTGCAGTTATCATTGCTCACGAATTTATCTATAGCTCAGACAACGATACCTGGTATGTGATCATACCCATTTCAATATACGTCGGCTACTATGTTTTGTGTTTAAATGGCAAACTTACCTGGTGTTCCTTTACGCACATATACTTTCACCTCTGTCGTTTTTTGATCGAACCAGATTCAATCTTACAGTTGTTTCGCCCATTGTATCGTGCTAACTTTTGAGTGTTTATTTATCGTACAGTTTGTTCCGGACATGGGGAACTCTCAGCGCAGGACATCTGTGTATGTGAACTTGACTATTCTATCACATCTGACGGTTTAGGATGCACGGCAGAAGGGGAAGACGATGCAGATCATGATCATGATCATGATCACGAGGAGGAGTGTAGTGGGTATGGGCATATGCACGACGGTGAATGCCACTGCTCAGCGGGATATTCATCTGTCAATAGCAATGGAACTGCATGTGAATTAATCTTAGAGCCAGATTATTTCATGGATATGTTGATAGAAAAGTACTTCAACACTACAACCAATCGCATATACGCTGATGGTATCGATAAACTCATAGATAGTTTGGGTACCGCGACAACCGTGGCGGCCGACGACAAGTCATGTAGTGGCAACGGTCACTGGGACAACACCGAGTGTCACTGTGATTCTGGTTATACGTTGAGTGAAGACGGAAGGCAATGCACTGCTTCTAGTAGAAGGAGACAAACCACAGAAGAGGTTGTAATTCCGTGTTTGTATGGTCAGTCCCTATTTGAATTATATGAAATCGATATGGATGAAGGCGCCACTGAGCTTCAATTTTCTGCCAACTTCAGTCCCGCAATCATACAAATGATCGAAAGCGGTGCGTGCACCGTTTCCACAGGGACCACCGACGATACAGATTCTACAGAGGCACCTTCTAAAGGCCAGGCATATCTTTATGCCATGGTCTCCGTGTTCATCATCAGTCTTACCTCTTTAGGTGGTGTAATGATCATTCCCGTAGTTTTAAAAGCTCCTAAAACTGCGAAATGGGTACTTATGGCTCTAGTAGCTTTGGCAGTCGGTGTGTTGCTTGGAGATGCTGTTTTGCACTTACTTCCTATCGCCCTGGGCGTGCATGTGCATTCAGATGATGGTGGTCTGGTAGTCCTTTCCGGAAATGAGGTTATCTACCGTACAATAACAGTGTGCGCGGGGTTGTTCTTCTTTGTCGTGCTTGAGGGGATCCTGGATGGAGCCGGATTAGGACAACACGGACACAGTCATGAAGCTATTTCTCCCGAGGACATGGTAGACTTGGGAATGAAGATGCAAGAAGAAGAATTAGTCACAGATGCTGGACTGGAGTGTGGGCATACGCACGAAACCACACACGAGCCTGCCACCAGTGGAAACGACTCCGACAGCAGTGATTTGAGCGATCGCGTCAAGGTCACAAATACGATAGACGGTGATTGTATACAGATAGAGAAAGATGTCAAGCCGATAGGCGGCGTTGATGGTTATGACAGTGTTAAAATTAACAAAGATACTGATGAGAAGATTAATGAGAAGACAGAGGACGAAATATCATTCAGATCTGGCAGTCGAGGCTATCCCAGATACACAGGCTGGAGGAATATTGACAATGTAGCGTGGTGCATCACTGTTGGCGATGGTATCCATAACTTTGTTGACGGTGTGTCAGTGGGTGCAAGTTTCGCTATCAGTCCTTCAACAGGAATTGCTACCGCTGTGGCTATATTCTTGCACGAATTGCCTCAAGAATTTGGAGACTTTAGCATCTATTTGGCATCTGGAACGGGTGTGAAGCGTGCACTTGCTTTGAATATGGGAAGCGGATTAACAGCGTTGCTGGGTGTATTTTTGGGTATTGAGGCAGGTGAAGCTTGGACACCGTGGGTATTGGCGTTCACAGCAGGAATGTTCATTTACATTGCGTTAGTAAGCATGTATCCTCAACTGAAGGGACCGCTGCGGGAAGAGAAGGCGCCCAACCTATCAAATCTGGTACAGGGGTGCTCAATGGTATTCGGTTGGAGCATCATGGTTCTAATTGGCTTCACGGAATCACATTAAACACATCAACTGATATTTCACGCGTGAAGAAGTAATTTAGAGTTTTTATGCGAGCCAATGCGCAAAGTAAGGCCGCTACAAAGCATGAATGATATGTATCATGGAGTGTTATATGGAATATATGGTGTACAAACAGTATAGGATAGCAAAGAAGACTTCAGAATTTTTTTTCTTCATACAATCACCATTCCATGACTATAAAAACGAAACCCGAGTATATATATATATATATATATATATATATATATACATAATCTAAGAGAATACAAACAAACACACACACATCACACATATTATATATATATATATATGTTTATGTATATTTATATTTATATGTATATGTATATGTACACATATATATATATATATATATATATATATATATATATATATATATATATATATATATATATATATATATATATATGTATAAATATAAATATAAAATATAAAGATGAAAAACAAAATATAAATACAAATATATAAAAATATATATCTATATATATATATCAATATATATATATATATATGTATATAGGATATATAGAGATATAGAGATATAGAGATATAGAGATATAGATATATAAATATAGATATAAATAAGGAAATTGAATATTATACATATATATATATATATAAAATATTCAATTTTCTTTTGATCATCGTGCTCGGTGCATTCAGTATCTGTTCGCGATCCGGTCTTCAATCAAGCCATATTTCTCTTCGTTTGGTTTAATACGCACACGTGAGAGCTACCAGTCTTGCTCACGGTGCACTACACCACCATATGCGGGTAATAATGTTATTAAGGTTAGCTGTTATTCAGTTGGTCAAAAGTCTATTACTTGTTCATGCCCGTCTACCACTGGCGATTATCTGGTCCCTTTTCTAGAACTGTCTCTTGGTACAGAACAAGCACCTTCCGATCTGAACTCCCGAGTGACTGCCCAGCTGAAAGTCGACTGCCCTGCCAAGCGCTTTTAGAAAAGTACTCGGCTCCCGATACGTCCGTAGGCTCTTGATAAGACATCTGTCAGGTAGCGCCATGGCTAATACAACAAACGGCGTGTGTTCTAACCCATTAACGAGTAGATTCGGCTCCAACCGAGGCCGTATATGTAGCCGTGTACACCCTTACTTCTGCTTTTTGTAGCTGTGCATTTCCGAACCGGTAGAGTCCACACACTGGCCGTATGCCTCTTCACTGGTAAGAGTATTCGCACCCCCCCAATTCGCTATACATGCTCAGCCCAGCTTTCGAGCCAGCAGCGAGAAATCGTTTGCGATTGGAACCAGATCGGCTCGTTTCCTCGCGTTCCTGAAATAAAGAATAAATCCAAACACGCGCGAATTAAAATTAGGAATGCGAGAGATAAGCGATAAGATAACAGAATTTTGGCGGAAGAGATCCGCAACATGTGCACAAAACTATACACCTAAGCAGCAATTGAATGCTGGATGGTTCAACCTGTGCACAAAACTATACACCTGAGTAGCAATTGAATGCGAGATGGTGCACTCTGTGCACAAAACTATACACCAAGTAGCAATTAAATGCGGGATGGTGCAACCTGTGCATAAAACTATACACCTAAGTAGCAATTGAATGCGGGATGGTGGTGATGAAAGCATTGCACTTGTACGCTGGGTGATCTGTTGAAGGATAGCAGCAGAGGGAGTTGACTCAAGGCCTTGCGCGTGCCCCCTTGTCATTGATCGGAGGTTTGGCGTAAAGGTATGTCTATCAAACACACAGAGTTTGGCAAACATGCCCTTCTGAAAGTATTGAGAAAGTATGAAACAGGTCCGATGCTCTACCAACTAACATCCCGAAATTCGGGTTGCTTCGTCTGGTGTATTGCCAAAACCGTCTCACTTACACAATGCGTTTCAGGAATTTGGCTTTTTCGTCGGGTATCACGCCGGCGGTTTTAGGACTCTCGTGCACCGCTTGGGACAGTGTGGCCTGGAATTCCTGCGGACAGTGCTGTGGTCGGAATAAAAATAAACAAAAATAGGACCGTTAGGACAGGAGAGAGTGCCGCTTGTCCCGATATTCTAGCTATCTTTTGCATACATTGGAATACGTATAATATAATGCGTTCCAACGGGCATACGTACTTTAATAATGTGTTGAGATTGATATGGCATTAACATAATTGTACATATAATAAGTATACATATAAAAATATATATAATTGTACGTATAAATATATTATACATCTAGAGAACACCGTCCCCAGGAGGTGATCTGAAACATTTGCGGGCTGGTTTGTTTTCGAATGCGAAACAAATTGATGTATATCTCGACTCAAATGTGTCAATATATCAAAGTCAAATAAACAAGCGTATGTCTTGACTTAAATGTATCAATATATCAAAGTCGAATAAACAAGCGTATGTCTGGACTTAAATGAGTCGACATGTCAAAGTCAGGTGAACAAGCATATGTCTTAGAATTAAATGGGTCACTTAAATGGGTCAATATATTAGAGTCAAATAAACAAGCGTATGTCTTGACTTAAATGTATCAATATATCAAAGTCGAATAAACAAGCGTATGTCTGGACTTAAATGAGTCGACATGTCAAAGTCAGGTGAACAAGCATATGTCTTAGAGTTAAATGGGTCACTTAAATGGGTCAATATATTAGAGTCAAATAAACAAGCGTATGTCTTGACTTAAATAAAATGTGTCAACAGGTCCAAGTCAGATGAGCAGTCTAAGAATATGCCAAAGGAGTATGATGAATGAATACTACACCTATATAGCGTGACTGCATATACGGATTGATTCAACGCGTTTGGTGACCACGTGGACAAATGCAGACAAAACCTGAAAATAGATTAAGGTCATCTAAAAATAGATCAAGATCATCTAAAAATAATCAAAGGGGGACAAGATATGACCCAAACCTCGCGCACGTGTGATCCAAGTGGAGCTGTTCCGGCTCGTAAACATACGCAACCCCAAACAATAATATTACTCCACGAAATCACACGCACCTGTCACGAATGTGCGTCATGCACCATAACGAAACATAAACATTTCAGACGCACCCGTTTCAATGTAAAGAGCACTAGTACGGGTGCACGCATGTGAGTGATATACCTGCAAGACATGGTTTGTATCTAAGACGCACCCGTTTCAATGTAAAGAAGACTAGTACAGGTGCACGCATGTGAGTAGTACACCTACAAGACATGGTATATCTTAGACAGACCCGTTTCAATATAAAGAGGATTAGTACGGGCTCACGCATGTGAGCAATACACCTACAAGACACATCTAGTAACTTAGACGTACCCGTTTTAGTGTGAAGAGGACTAGTACGGGTTCCTTCATGGTGGATCGGGGAGTGTACGCGGCAATGCTCTGTTGAATGATTTGACAAGAAATAGTAGTTAGTAAACGTACTTAGTTCACGTAGCCAGTTCTCGTAACTAGTATACGTAAATAGAAAACGTAGTTAGTTCACGTAGTCAGTTTTCGTAGCTAGTATACGTCAATAGAAAACGTAGTTAGTTCACGTAGTTAGTTTTCGTAATTAATATATGTAAATAGTATACGTATTTAGTTCACGTATTTAGTATTACGTGTAAATATAAGTAGTTCATATACTTGGCCAGTATACTTGAATAGTGTGCGTAGATAGTACGCGTAGTATGTACATGTGATAGATCGCAAATGAATATGTAGACTCAACAGCGCAATATAACGACAAAACGAACTATCGGCAGAATTCGGATATTCTGAAAACAAATATGCCTTGGAGGTCACGCCAATTGCAAAAAAATTTAGCACTAATCACGAGGTAGTAGCGAGTTCACGATAGCAATGATGTATTGATGTACGCATGTCAGCTGTAGTTCCATGTGAAGTATATATATATATATATATATAGATATATCCGATGATGAGAGAATGCAGTGCCACTCGTTGCGTTTCCAGTAAGCTTGTACTGATGATAACTGAATATATAAACAAGCTTATACGTAAAGGTATATATATACAAACATCTACATGTACTCGCAGACACGCTCGTACGAACTTTCGCAAGAATTCATGATTCGTCACATACACCTCTACATAGAACAGAGAATTGTTTACCTCGACCACAGCCATGTTGATAGTAGGTAGGTACTGCATGAAAATACCGTACGCGCGTTGTCGTATGGGGTCCTTCTCTATCGCCTGGCGATCACAGGATTTGATGATCAATTGCTCCTATGGCAGTGCATAAGAAGTGCAGAACAGGAATGGGCAAACAAAACATGGGATAGTGAGTATATATATATATATATATATATATATATATATATATATATATATATATATATATATATATATATATATATATATATATATATATATATATATATATATATATATATATATATATATATATATATATATATATATATATATATATATATATATATATATATATATATATATATATATATATATATATATATATATATATATATATAATATTTATTGCATGTATTTATACATATACATATACATATACATATATATGTACATATACATATATATATATATATATATATATATATATATATATATATATATATATACACATATACACACACACACATATATATATATATATATATATATATATATATATATATATTTAATTTAAAGTTTTGGGATGCTTACTGTTAAACCAATTTTCAATAGATAGAAAATATTCTGATCGGCCGGAAATCCCATTCCGCTACATTGATTCAGTGACAAGCTCTCGATAAAAACGACACTAAGCTTCAGAAACCATACAAATACACGCCACAGAAACCACACACAACCGGACACACTAATTGCGCTTTCACATGTACGACACGCATACTTTGAATAACGACACGCATACTTTAATTTACGACACGCATATTTTAATTTACGACATCCATCCTCACCAGGAAAGAACACGTGGCCTTGATAGCTGGTATCTCCGGCAGTTGTAGCGATGCCACCGCGCATTGGATGACTGATTCCAACATGGCGTCCAATCGGAACAGCATCACTGGGTCTGCCTTATTTAGCACCTGCATGGTGTATAGGAGTGTATGTACATAGTGTGATGATTGTTCTTAATAAACATAGTGCGTTTATGAATGTTGTCTGGGATGTGTATGACGGAAGTAGGCTTGCACGGTTAAGTTTGGTACATCGCACGTGTTTGGCGTAGCTTGTGAATGTGGATATGGCTATGACGTAGTGGTTTTTGGCGGCGGTTTGTGGGATGGGACGACGAGCATATGGACAGACAAATTCAAACCTTAAACTTAAAAGTTCTTCAAGATGCTCATTAGCTTCAGGGTATAGGGTATAGAGTATAGGGTATAGAGTTTATGGTTTAGGGTACAGGTATAGGGTATAGGCTGATTGTTTAGGGTATAGAGTATAGGGTATAGTGTATATAATTTATGGCTCAGGGTACAGGGGTTTAAGGTTTGGAGTAGAAAGTTCAAACCCTGAAACCTTCCTGAACACCGTCAGTAATCAGAACAGACAATGACGAGATTTCAGGTATCACAAAACAAAACAAACCCCCAAAAAAACTATATATAGAACACCTGAGCAAAGCAGAGGAGCACAAGGTTCGGTACTGAAACACAGCCAACGACTCAGGTGCACACTATGACCCACGCACAGACGAATGCGACAGACAGTGTTAACTGATTGAACTTATCCTCTACATAGCATTAAATCATGCACACAACGATGGAAGTACTCAACCACTAATAGTAGTCTGGGGCATGAGACTGCACACACACACAAACACACATGTACATACACACACACATGCACACACACATACACAAAACATACACGCACACATACACAAATCACACACACGCACGGACATACGGACATACACACACACATACACTCTCTCACGCACGCACGCACGGACATACACACAATCACAAACACACACAAACGCATACTTACATATACACACATACGCTCTCTCACACAGGCACGGACATACACACAATCACAAACACACAATCACACACAGGCACGAACATACACACAATCCTGGAACACACAATCACAAACACACGCACACGTACATACACACACATACGCTCACACACACACGCACGGACATATACACAAACACAAACACACACACATACATCAACAAACACACGAGAGCAACATCCCATCAATACACCCACATACCCACATAGCACATACACACATACAAGAACAAACACAAACACACATGCAACAACAAACACACACACACATATACCCTATTCATAGCATGGAAGAAGGCCGCGACTAATTCCGTATTGCCATGTAGGTCTGTGTGATAATCAAGATGGTGTGTGTTCATAACATGTTTTAAGGGCTTATTAAAGGCGTATATGTAAACAATGTAGTAAAGTAGTGTGTTTTCAGCATATTTTAGAGGGTTAATAAGTGCGTATGTACAATAACGTAGTGAAGTAATGTGTTTTCAGCATGTTTTAGGGGGGCAAGAAGTGCGTATGTGTAACAACGTAGTAAAGTAATGTGTTTTCAGCATGTTTTAGGGGGGTAATAAGTTCGTATGTGTAACAAAGTAGAATAATGTGTTTACAAATACGCGCGTTGGTCTAAAAACATACGAAACACCACACAGATACGTCAGCACAATTTCAAAGATGTAACAGTGTTAATAATAGTATTTGTTCGTTTTCTAGTTAGAAATATTAATTGCACAATTTGTCGTTGGCAAAACCAATTGCTCTATTTTCAGAGCCTAAAATACGAGTGGATAGGAGGTTAGTTTTCGGCAACTTGCCAAAAAGTATCGTTTGCCAATTCGATTTAAAATAGGATGTTCACTGTTGCGAAAAACGACAGAAACTCCAATAGCTGCAGCCACTCAAGTCTCCAGAACTCAACTACAATCCTAATACATACCATACAAGTAGTCGAACAGACCCACGCTTGCACAGATACGAACATTAAACAGCCTACGTTCACCCGCTTGTCGTGCCTACGTACAGTACGAACCTGTCGGAACAGAAAAATCTACCGCTTTAGGGTTTTAGGGTTTGTATATATGGCGGACATCAACACATGCGCACCCCCGCCTGTCGTACATACGTCTAATAAGGACATCTACGCGCCTATACTGACCCAGCTGTAGTAAATACGTACGGTACGAAAACGTCTTGGTACAAACATCTACCCGCACACAAACACACACAACCGCCTGTCGTACTAACACCAAATAGGACCATCTACCGACACACACCCCTCTTTCCTCCCTTCAACCCCCCCCCCCTATAGGGTTTATCTTACCCTCCCCATCCCATCTACAACTAAAACCACCTCCCTTCCCCATCTACATCTAAAACCCTAAAACCCTCTCCCCTTGCCCTGCCATCTTACTCCCCACCCCTCTCTGCATATCCTTCCCCGGCCCTTGCACGGTCTCTGTACCCCTGTGCCTACCTACCTACCTTTTGGCCCCTGTGCCTACCTACCTTGATTAAAGGCCACCAGCGACTGCCTGACCAGTTCTTCGGTCAGAGGTGCAATGATCTGCGCCTGTTCGCCTGATCTGTACATTGACGCCAAAATCGCGGCACTCGCCAGAATTGGGGCCTGCGGTTTCAGGCTGTAGGACGACAGCTGTGGGTGGGATTGTGATAGAGATGGGAGAAATTAGGATTGAGATTGGTTTTTGAGCTGTGGGTGGGGTTGTGGTGCAGATTGGGGGAATTAGAATTGGGATTGGCTTTTGGGCTGAGAGTGTAGGTGTGGTGCAGATGGGGGAAATCAGGATCAGGATTATGGTCGGCTTTTAAGCTGTGGGTAGGGTTGTGGTGGAGAGGGAGGAGGTAATATGACCGAATAGGCTTTTGCAGTGTGTATGTGAAGGGTTCATTTAGGGGTTTAGGGTTTTAGAGCTTTTGAGTTTTACAATAACATATCTACTGATATGGCTATATGCTGGTGGGTAAAACTACATACACATTCGTCAGATATTATTGATAAGCATGAACTCTAACCCTAAACCCTATCCCCTAGTTCTAGCCCTAAAACATCATACAAGTTCGTTAGACATTATATCGATAAACCTAAACCCTAACCCTAGAACGTCATACAAGGTTGTCAGGTGTCATTGATTGTCAATCTCGTCGGATAAATAAGATATGCCGAATGTCCTACGCATCCCACACCGACAGCCCAATGTTAAACTAACCGGTACAGACAGTTACATATAATTCGGAATTGGGATGGGCTGAGTTTGGGTGAATACTTTTGGGGTTCGTGTGGTTTTGGGAGAAAGATTTGGGTCAAACTAACCGGTACAGACAGTTACATACAAGTTAATTGGGATGGGCTGTGTTTGGGTGAATACTTTTGGGGTTCGTGTGGTTTTGGGAGAAAGATTTGGGTCAAACTAACCGGTACAGACAGTTACATACAAGTTAATTGGGATGGGGTGAGTTTGGGTGAATACTTTTAGGGTTCGTGTGGTTTTGGGTAAAATATTGGGGCTGGGTGCCAGCAAATGCATCCAAGACTTCGATAAATACTAGATATACATACATCTCAGATGTAAAAATAACACATACAATAAGTACCAGATATAAATACATACCAATAGCTAGTAGGGAGGCTATTGAAATGAGTTAGGAAATGTATAGCACTACACGCCAGACATTAATAACTCCAACATATATATACATACCAGATATAAACATGCAAAAGATATAAATAAATTCTAGATATATATCCATAATAATAGGTTACTATACGGCTATTATAATGGGTGGCATTAAATGCCTACAACATACTAATAGGTTGTAGGAAGCTATTTGAAATGGGTGCCAGGAAATGTATAGAATTACATGCCAGATATTATAAAATCCAACATATATATACATCCCAGATATAAATGTATACCAGATATAAACAAGCATCAGATATGAATAAATACCAGATATATATACATAATAATAGGTTACTGTACGGCTATTATAATGGGGGCTATTAAATTCCTACAACATACTAATAGGTTGCTGTACGGCTGTAGAAACGGCAGAAACTCTTCCGATGTGTTCCGTAAAGCGCCGTTGAAGATGTCACAGCAGTCCTGAAGTGTATTGACATGAGATATTGGTTTCGATTACATTGGTTTGTAATATTGACAGGTCCATGTACACACAAGTGATATTGTGTGTGGGGATGGAGAGGGATTTGGTGTCCTGTCCATTTAATAGAGGACAGGGCCTGATTCCGAACAAATAGTTTGGGATGGAGACAAGTTCATGTGCACACAAGTGATATTGTGTGTGGGGATGGAGAGGGATTTGGTGTCCTGTCCATTTAATAGAGGACAGAGCCTGTTTTCGAACATATAAGTTTGTGATAGAGACATGTCCTTGTGCAACAAATGATTTGAAAACAACACTACACGACATCACACGCTCCCCTCCCAAAACTTAAAGTGAAAGCATTGCTATGGCAATTACTCGTGTTTACACAATAAGATCAAAACTTCAAAGTAAACTGCTTGAGCTATTCTATAATCATATCGACATGCATATTGTGCAGAACTTCGAATGAAGCAGCATGCGTTAATATTGCGAAAAGTTATATATATACATATATATATATATATATATATATATATATATATATATATATATATATATATATATATATATATATATATATATATATATATATATATATATATATATTATATATATATATATATATATATAATATATATATATATATATTATATATATATATATATATATATATATATATATGTATATATATATATATATATATATATAAATATATATATGTATATATATATATTATATTAATATATATATATATATATATATATATATATATATATATATATATACATATACATACATAAATACATATATCCATATAAACATACATATATACATGCATATATGCATATATGAATATATATATATATATATATATATATATATATATATATATATATATATCGAAATATTAAAAATGTAAATATATAAATAGACACATATATGTACATGTATATATACATATATATACATATATCATACCTTAATTATGTTTTCATTTGCATTGAATCGCTCGGCCGTGAGGCAAATAACAGGTGCTACTTGTTGGACAACACCCACAATGGGATGCGGCGATTTGATTGGTTGAGAGTTAAACTGATGCGTTTCTATTGGTGGCGAGCTCTCTACGTCGAAGTCCACGTGTGTGCATATCTTAAGCAATAGTTGTAACTGGAGCGCCACTTGCCTCATCGTGTTCGGATCCTCCGGTGACTGGACGAATATCGAATTTAAATTAGGGGTGCATTACTAACGCATATTAGCGTCCATAATATACTGCCAAGATTTCATCAGAATCTGGACAAATATCAAATGCAAATGAGTTGTGTTTGATTAATGCATACGCGCGTAATACATGATACTGTCAGATATAATCGGAATGTGGTCTAGTACGAAGGGTGGGGTGATACTATCACATACAAGCATACTACACGATACTGTAGGATGTTACGAAATGTTGACTAGTATCGAATGTGGTATGTACGCATTCATAACTCAACCTATATGCCTTCCCCAAACCACTACAACCGCTATGAGAGCCATATCATATGTACATACATTGTAACTTATCTCTTGTTTTGAACTAAAAAATATTGTCCCTATACGCCACCGTCACTTCCACACCTACACAAGTTGATCATAAGTCATCAACAAGGAACTGTATGCGTACTAATATTTAATCATGTATATGCATATCAACACATCACCAACTCTCCACCTGATACATACCAACAATTAACACATCATCAACTTTCCACCTAATACATACTAACATATAACCATGTATATGCATATTAACACATCACCAACTCTCCACCTAATACATACTAACATTTAACCATGTATATGCATATTAACACATCACCAACTCTCTACTTAAGAAACCAGATGCATACTAAACGTTCACCATGTAAATACATACTAACATTTGACCATATATTTACATACTAACATTACATAATGCATATACATATTAACATTTCCTCAAATACATACATACTATGATTATACCATATACATACATACTACCATGTCCTCATATACTAACATACCAACATTTCCTCATATACATACATACCAACATTTCCCCATATACATACATACTATGATTATACTATGTATATACATACTACCATGTCCTCATATACATACATGCACCCATTGCACATGCACTCTGTCCATCCACACCTGTTGATTGAGTATTGTAAGCCATTGCACTGTGTTCGCTGAGATCTCTGTGAGGTACTGCACACACAACTCACGCTGCATGGCACTTAGCACACAGCATAGTGCAGTGATGATTCGTATGCGTGTGTCTCTCTGGAGAAGACGGATATGGGAGAAGATGAATTAGGTTCACTAGAGCGATGAATAAGAAGAAGAAGGATATGAGAGAAGATGAATTAGGTTCACTAGAGCAGATGAATAAGAAGAAGACGGATATGGCAGAAGATGAATTAGGTTCACTAGAGCAGGTGAATAAGAAGACGGATATGGGAGACGATGAAATAGGTTCACTAGAGCAGGTGAATAAGAAGAAAACGGATATGGGATAAGATAAATTAGGTTCACAAAAGCAGATGAATTAGGTTCACTAGAGCGGATGAATAATAAGAAGAAGGATATGGGAAAATATGAATTAGCTTCACTAGAGCAGATGAATAAGAAGACGGATATGGGAGAAGATGAGTTAGGTTCACTAGGGCAGATGAATTAGGTTCACTAGAGCAGATGAATAATAAGAAGACGGATATTGGAGAAGATGAATTAGGTTAACTAGAGCAGATGAATAAGAAGAAGACAGATATGGTAGAAGATGAACTAGGTTCACTAGAGCAGATGAATAAGAAGAAGACAGATATGGGAGACGATGAATTAGGTTCACTAGAGCCGGTGAAGAAGAATAGAGAAGGTGCGTTGGAGAGTCCTAGTAAGTACCAACTATTACTTAAGTGAGACATGTTTCAAAAAAGACACATAAGGTTCCCTAGAGCAGATGAAGAAGGTTATTTGTCCCTCTGAGAAGGTGGATAAGGCTCACTTAGAGATAGAAGTAGTTTTTACTAAAATAAACGAGATTGAAGAGTGAAGATGAATACCGCTCGCTTGAGATAGAGGTCATTATTACTATTACTTTAGAAGACATGTTTAGAGAAAATAAACGAGAATCAAGAGAGAAGATGAACACCGATCACTCAAAGATTGAGAAGGTTGTTTGGATAATCCTAGTACTAATTACTACTTTAAAATAACAAGTTGTTGAGAATATATATATAGTCCAAGAGAGAAGATGATTTAGTGAGCTAGTAACATACAGTGTAGTCCTGTATTTTTAGTCAGATGTGAATGAACGTAGCAGTAATGTATGAGGACACACCTCTAAGGAGATGTCAGTGCCATATGCCTTAAAGAAAGTGTCAACAAGTGTCAATATCATTTCTTAAAAAAAAAGTGTCAAACGTCAAATACCTTTAAGGAGGCGTCGAAGGCACTGCTGATGCACGACGAGAACACATCTGTGGCATATTCGGTCATCTTCTCCGCATTCGATTCTGTGGCAAATGAGCATATATATATATATATATATATATATATAAATGAATTAAATAAATAAATAGATGAATGAATACATATATATATATATATATCAGTTGTACTTTTCACAATACATTGGTGTTAAAACGAGCGTATCTGAGGGTTAGTAAGCGCATAGCCAAAAAATAGTCATGTTGCCATGGTTACAACGTAGACAGCTGTCATGGTTACAACGTAGACAGCTGCGCAGTTATAACCAGACTATGACTACGCAAGCTAACGTGGTGTTCCACGGTACTGATCTAGGTGTATGATTATGTATTCATGCTAACGTTGTCTATATTCTACACGTAAATGTGTGTTTGGTGATATATATATATATATATATATATATATATATATATATATATATATATATATATATAGAGTCGTATCAGACGATACTTTAAACATCACATTCACCACATATATCGCATCTACCAAACCTATTACTAACTAGCCTCCACTTCAGTATGTCACTTCACCAAAAAGCCTATAGATATACTCTTGATGCATATACATAGCACTTCACTGTACACTTGGGTAATAGATAAGTATAGATATACTGTATATACATCTACACAAATATAACATTTCCCTATACACTTGGTCATGTGTAGGTATATTCTATACAACCCCTACCTACATGTGTGTACATGTCACCTATCACTTACATGCGCTATACCTATACACCACATACATCGTAGAACGGGTAAGTGACCACTGCACTTGCCAGTGATTTGTTGGACAGATCGCTCAATCATCAAGCAAAGAGATGTTGTATTTACCCACATACATAATAACTCGAGATAGGGTCAAGTGTAGGAATACTATGGTACCCCTACCCAGTGTAGGTAGACTATGACACTACTACCATATACTATGATACCCTTACCTAGTGTAGGTATACTACTACCATATACTATGATGCGCCTACCTGGTGTAGGGTATGCCATGACTCCCCCTACCTAGTATAATTATATTATGATACCCCTACCTAGTGTAATTATACTATGATACACCTACTTAGTGTAGGTATACTATGATACCCTTACCTAGTTTAGGTATACTACTACCATATACTATGATACCCCTACCTAGTGTAGGTATACTATGATACCTCTATCTAGTGTAGGTATACTATGATACCCCTACCTAGTGTAGGTATACTATGATACCCCTACCTAGTGTAGGTATACAATGATCCCCTACCTAGTGTAGGTATACTATGATACCCCTACCTGGTGTGGGTATGCTATGATACCCCTACCTGTGTGGGTATACTATGATGCCCCTACCTGATGTGGGTATACTATGTTACCCCTAGCTGGTGTGGGTCTGCTATGATGCCCCTACCTGGTTTGGGTATACTATGATGCCCCTACCTGGTGTAATTATGCTATGATACCCCTACCTGGTGTGGGTATGCTATGATACCCATACATAATGTAGGTATACTATGATGCCCCATCTAGTGTGGGTATACTATGATGCCCCCCTACCTGGTGTGGGTGCTATGATGCCCCTACCCAGTGTAGGTGTACAATGATACCCCTACCTGGTGTGGGTATACTATGATACCCCTACCTGGTGTGGGTGCTATATGATACCCCTACCTGGTGTGGGTATGCTATGATGCCCCTACCTGGTGTAGGTATACTATGATACCCCTACCTAGTGTAGGTATACTATGATACCCCTACCTAGTGTAGGTATACTATGATACCCCTACCTAATTTAGGTATACTATGTTACCCCTAGCTAGTGTAGGTCTACTATGATACCCCTACCTAGTTTAGGTATACTATGATACCCCTACCTAGTGTAATTATACTATGATACTCCTACCTAGTGTAGGTATACTATGATACCCATACATAATGTAGGTATACTATGATACCCATAACTAGTGTAGGTATACTATGATACCCCTACCTAGTGTAGGTGTACTATGATACCCCTACCTACATGTCTGTACAAGAATCCTACCTCCGTCACATCCCTTACCTACCGCATATATCGTAGAACGCGTACGCCGCGGCTTCACTGACGAGCCGTCTGTTAGATTTGTCACTAAGATACGGCACTATGAACTGCAACACACCGGTCAAAGTGCCCTCGCGGGTCTTGAACCAGTCCGCATAACCACCTGCCGAAATTAGGATTGTTCCAAAAATAAAGATTATAAAAAATAAAATTAGGGAGTGTATTTAGAACACACTCACTCAATTTAGAAATAATGGACCAGAAAGTTATTATTCAGTTTGAATCATTTTGTTTGTACCTACCACTGTACCGTTTTCTATTGGATAGGACAGCAGATCAGATATGATCCTAAATTTATGTATAGTCACACTACTTTGACCAGCTGAATGTGTCAAGGTATACGATTCCACATACTCAAAATCCAAATTGTCTAAAAGCATTTGGTAGACCGAACGTTTATTTGCCCTGATTACCGTTCCAGCTCAGTCCCATGAATATGACAGCAGATTAAATGAGATCCAAATTCTATATATAGCCACAATCCTTTTACCAGTTGATATATGAAATGGTACATATCTGCAACGTACAATTTCTCCAACGCATTGGTAGAGCAGAGATATGTTCCAGGATTGTAGGGTTTAGGGTTTCAGGCACCAGTAGAGTATACCTACCTTGACATCATAGTAGATAATATAATCACATGTACTATCTGTTACGTATATATCACTTAGA
>LUCW03000070.1:222500-235465 GCA_001586965.3 Sphaeroforma sirkka | reverse complement strand
AAATGCATATGGACAGCTACAATATTGTTGAAGTTCTCATGCAGCAAATCACGCACAATTATATTTCGCAAGATTAAATTTTCAGCACACATTGCTGTTTGATTCTACATACCGCATCCAGTCGGAAATCTCTGTAGAGGAAGTATTCATCGTCATATTGCCTTAAGAGTTTTGGATCTCTGTGTCCAGATGTCTCCTAAACATATGCCCGAAGAACAATTTTTAGCAAGCACTTGGCTAGTTGGCATGAACCGACAATAGATAAGCCGCCTGTACTGCTGCGATATATGTATTTTCAGCCTCAATGTTCAGATCGATGTTGCAGCTTTATTACTATGTGTCTGAATGATTTCACCATGGCTTCCAAAACGTATGGTGTGGTGAGGTGAGTGTTGCGCCTTTCCCAGTTCAAGCATGTATGGGATACATGACGTTGAGGTCTATACTCTATTCATATTATATATGATTTGTGATTGTATAAAAAAAGTAAAAAATATATGTAAATACATAACCTCATAGTGTATTTATATGTCTATATTTACGTAAGAATAGTGTCTAAAATATTTATTTAGGTATGTACATATATTTATATTGACAGCAAAACAAAAATATTGATTGGTGCGTCATATATATTTTTTTCGATACATTATGTATAATAATCACATTCTTTTTCAAGAGGAAGTTGTTTTCAACCCAACAATATTCCTGTATGAAATACAGCTCTTCCGTCGAACAGGCACCAATATACCGATAGTCCAATACAGGACGCAGCACCCTCTCGATGAGGACTCGCGAGAGTCCTCTGTCACTGAGTTTGCTTTACAAGTAGTGGATAAAAGTGTCACTATCCGATCATTGAAACAAATACAAATTTGCAACTCAAATATTTTATTTTATATGTATAAATATATGTATATTAGTACCTATTTAGTATTTCCACCTTACGTAGCAAATGAGTTGAACATACTGTTATGTATTTACTAAAGAGTAGGAAATGTGACGCTTTCATCACAGGGAACGAGGATATTCCAACATTGTCTAGTATTGAAGCCAATAGCTACGTCTATTGATTTCCTATTATCCTCATACAGGTTGGGTGAGACAGCCCACGCTTTTTGAGAAGACGAACCAAATCTGAAGCGAAATATGATTTATAGCCATTCTAAGCAACGGCACAACACAACATGAGAAATTATTGTTGGTAGTTTTATTCTGGTCTCTCCGCGTCAGACTTCCATCGATAGAAGCCCAAGTTCGCATACACTACCGTCAAGTTCTCACCCCCAGCTATTAGTCGCGTATTAAATTCGATATCCTCACCGAGCGGCAAATTATTTCGTTGTTGGTATTTCATCCACACATCTTTCTTTACACTAACCCATCCATTTGCTGTTAGAGAATTAGGTATAAACGGGCAGCACCAGGAATACGGTGTCTCGCCTTTTGAGGCCATATTATTCTTCACTAGATGTACAGCAAATTCCTCACGAATCCATTGCGGATCGTACGTTCTGTTGTAGATCTCATCCATTGTATAATACAGCTCGACAGGCACCGAGTTGTTTTCCAATTCTGCACTTGTTGTGAATGAGAACTGTGTGAGCACTGCATTGACCTCTGGCCTTACCTTGAATACCTGGTCCAGAACTTCGAATCGCTGACTGTGCAGTACATCATCGACATCTATATGGAGATAGCATCGAAAGAGAAACGGACAGATTGTTAGTATCTGACCGAAGATGCACAAATGAAGTATGTATATACATATATCAATACGATGTTAACTTCATAGTATTTTGCACTCATTTTACATTCACATTAGCCGTCAACACAAATGTTTACATCAAACCGATATGGTGCGGGTCACGGCGAATGGATCATGGTATACATATGCAAATGGTATGCGACGCTGGAAATCTAACATACCGAATACAGACACCCACTGCCTCGCAGCACTCGCAGCACCTATGTTTTTTGCAACCGATTGTAGTACAGGATAATTATACTCGAGTAATCTGATACGCATTCCTGTGTCTACTTGTAGCTGCAAGAAACGCTCTTTCTCCTCTATATACTTCGTAGTGTTAAGTTCCAGACTAGAGGTATTTGATACGACCATAAGAACTTCCTCTGGTAAGACTGTTAATCGTTCAAAACTCTCATAAAGAGGATCGGCAAAATGTACGAAGTCAAAGGCAAGAGCGGGTATCACTAGCGTTATGTTTGTATGCCTTCTGGTGTAGTTTGAAGGTTGGACAATCTCCTCATTGGTTTCGTTATATATGACCTGCCTGTTTCGAGTCCATACTGCTGTAAATAGTAGAAACCCAACTAAAACAATCTGTAGAATACGGGCGGGGACGTGATTATAGCCGCCTTTCCTTTTTCGGTAGAACATAGGTTCTATTTGTGGCATAGTGGGGCTCAATCGTACAGCAGGTCGCGAAAATGTAGCCATGGTCACGGTTCCGAGGGATATATGTATCCCGTATAAAGATGTAAGTTTTACTAGTCTCGCCGCAAATGGTCCAAATCTCCACCCCATCGAGCAAATCTTTGCCGATACCAAAATGCATAAGACAGTTGGCGGTGCCAATTAAATATACACAGAAATACCCACCAGATCGCTATCGATGTCTTCCAAAAAAAAAAAAGGTGCACATAGCGGGCTTCAAGATTTCATTTTCATTTCAGGAGTCACTTTCATTTTCATTTCAGGAGTCACAGAAACATGTATTTACTGCACAGACATCACGAGTTCACGTAGATTTGCAAAAAAAAACAAAAAACAAAAAAAAACAAGGATCTTTTATTAGGGATCGTTGACGTTCAGGACTTCAGGCCCACTGGGGCAGGGGCCCTGAAAAGTGGCCACAGAATTCTCTGGCCTAATGAATAGATTAGCAGGTTAGCAGCTCTATTAAACCCCCAGAAATAGAATCCAGCAGATAACCAGACTGATAAGACTTCACTTGACAGAGTCCAGACTCCACTGACCACTCAACACTCCAGGACTCACGAGTCCCGAGTTAAGACTCCAGGGTCTCCAAACTCCACTGGACTCACTGGGGGCTGGGGAGAGTGGACTCAGTGGAGACAGTGGAGAGTGGTGACTGGAGACTGGAGAGCGAGGAGTCTAGTATTTTTATAATAGTGTGAGTAGATTAGTCACTAAGTCAATACTCAGTAGTCACTACTAGTCTGAGAATCCCAAATTAGGTTATTTGATTTTCAGCGCGAAGTCAATGAAATTCAAGTTTCGTACAAAAACAATTGTAACAAAATAAATAAAAATATGTAGTATATTGTGCCCACAAAGTCACAAACATTGCCTCCTTCTTTTTTAGGAGGCCATTTACGTATCAGTATGCCACAAAGAAATATTATTTATTTTACGACATTGATATTTTTAGATCAATATGGAATACCCGCAGTGATCCCAGTCCTCAGTCCGTTTTCTCGATATGTACTGTACATTGTACAACGTTTTTTTTGTTTTTTGTTTTTCAAAATCAATAGTTTTTTGCGTGAAAGTTTTAAACGTTTACGCTATATAAATACATGTACATACTCTATTCCATCATCGAGATTTCAGCTATCCTTTTTACGTTGTTTTTTTATTTGGACGTCAACATAGTTTAAAATTCGATCATTTTGCGTTTACGTTCAACGTTTACTACAAGAGGATGCAAAACTAATATACGCTCTCTAATAGTGCAGGATTCCACCTTATTTTAAGAGCAGAGTGGGGTATCACACGGCACACGCGCAGTGCAGTGCATACTGCATACTGATGTAAATCGATAAATAGAAATGCATTCTACTTGTCAGCTAACTCTAGTGGTAGTATGCTAGACCAGCATACACGAGTCTCATATAGAATGTATCCTTACTTGTAAGTAGTGGATGTGCGTTAAAATACATTGACGTGGTTCCAGCAGCCAGCTACGCCGCTGGGTTTAAACTCTGGCATACACCTTCCAAAAATAGACATATGCGTTCACATCTCTTCGGGGGGTTTGAAGTGGGCAAGAAGAGTACCGAATTCTTGTCGGTGTTTCATCCACTTCAAGGATCGCAGTCCAACGACTCGATATTTGAGGATACATTTCCATACACAAGAACCCGTACAACCAAGAATACATATTTCACACACAAAGTTATGCGGCTCTTTACCTGGCGTCAACGGCACATAGTACTAGCCTGTATAGTATTACTGCTATTAGGGTTTATCCCGGGGTTACAAAATATTCCGAACAGCGGCCCTGTGGTAGAAGAGATCACGCCCATAGACATAGACTTAGATAGAGCTAAACTACAATACCTGCAGAAGGCCAATAGACTCAATAGTCCTCTAGTACAGTACAACAATACCATACATGGTCATGGAGAGTACGAGCTAGAGTCCGATGTGCCACAATGTCGGAAAATGTTTGTGGTTTGGACTACAGATGAAAGCACGTGGCAGGAATTTAACTCTGTCTCGTTAGAAAGCATCTTTAGATACGACGCATGTGCTCAGGTGTTTGTATACGCAAATAACCTTCCCTTCGACTTCTTCCAGGCTTACAATGAAGCTGGATTTTTCTTGAGAGTGATTAGATATGATTTACCCAGTTTAGCGAAGGGGAAGGCCGGGGAGAAATGGGCCAAGGGCTCCTCATATACGTACAAACGATCACCGTACTATGCAGTGCATGAGAGTGATTTTCTGCGGGTCTTTCTGCTTTACAATTATGGAGGTACCTACATAGATCTGGATCACTTCATGTTGCCCATGTCCAGGGTATTGAACAACCACAAAAACATGCTGGGTGCTGAGACTTGCCAAGAAGATAATCCAGGTATATATGAATAGTGTTTGACTAACCTTGCAGTGCTTATGTATGCCTTGAAGTGCTTGTGTGTGCGTTCACTTCCTGTATGCCGTAAACGTTGCTTCGTTTTATACGTTCTGGATAGAATTCGGGTTCGTGTATTTTATATCAAGAGTATAAGAATATTTGAGTGATATTATGTATAAGTACATATTATTTTTATGTTCCACGAATGTGAGAACCAAACTGACCGAAGAAGACAACCGATTTATATACATAACGTTATATGTATATCTGTGTTCATATTTATTTATATTTCTATTTATATATGTGTGTGTGTGCATGTGTCTATGTCTGTGTGTTTGTGTGTGTGTGTGTGTCAGTTTGTGTGTAAGTGTATATGCTTAACCAAATGTACGTGTACATATATATATATATATATATATATGTGTGTGTGTGTGTGTGTGTGTGTGTGTGTGTGTATTATTATATATATATCCATTATTTATATATGTATATTATAAATATATATATGTGCATTAGTGCTTGCGTGCATATATATATATACATATTGTATAAAAATGCATATGTATGAGCCTATGTAAGTTTGTATATATTTATTCATATATATATATATATATATATATATATATATATATATATATATATATATATATATATATATATATGAAATAAAGCATACATACGTGAACAAGCATGTATATATATATATATATATATATATATATATTTATATGGATCATATGCATAAACATATCCATATGCATGTATGTATGTATGTATATATATATATATATATATATGCAACCCCCATTTTTCGTTTATTTATATTTATAGCCTTATCGATTAATCTCTGTAGATATGAATATATGTATATTGTATATATATATATATATATATATATATATATATATGCGTGTTTGTGTGTGTGTTTGTATGTATGTGGGTGTGTACGTATGTATTTATATATTTACATAAGTTGTGTTTGTGTGGATATATATGTATATATGTGTATATATGCAACTTGATTGATACCTATATTCATATCTATTTCGGTATGTCTCCGTATATATGAATATATATATTTATATATGTGTATTTATGTATTTATGTATATAAAGTTAGATACAAATTTACAAATAGATTTTGATATGGATACAGATTGTTATAGATATAAACATAGTTGCATATACATTTAAATGTATATATATGTGTGTGTGTGTAAAAATAATATACGCAGTTAGTATTGTTTTGAGCATCTACATGCACAATCTTTTACCGATCTTGTGTACGTATCTTGAAGCAAGTTGTAGTAGCTTTTTTAAACCTGCAAATACTGATTCATCCGATGCTTTATATGTATATGTGTTTGGAATTCCAACTTGATACATTTTTAATGTATTCATGCAGGATTATACTGGGAAGCATCTGTACATTCCTCTAAATTTATGCACACAATCTCAAATTGTACGATTGTATTGCGATATCGTGTATGTGTTCCAGACTTGATGCGAATCGATGTTCGTGATATTTTTCTTCAAATGCAGATCAATGTGTCCTTATTACATACCACTACGCACCACTACACCTCTACATTTTCAGTCAGCTGGTGCAGCTGGTCCCTTTGTATCAAACAATCATCTAAGGGTGTAGGTATCTAGCGATGCGAAGTATGGTTATCGAGTCATCATCACCTAGACCTTTGTTCGCTCCTTTGATTCAATTATCATTCACCGATTGTTATGCTGCACTTCACCCCGCCCGCGTTTTAATGTCTGACCAACCCATTCTCAATCTTGACATCCCGCATACCGAAATGCCAAGCTTGGTACCACACTTCTCATCTTCATACAGCAGGGTTATCTGCACTCTACCTGCTATGCTTGATTCCTCACTACCGTATACTCTTACATGCCACTACACCCTTCCCCCTGGTACACACCCTGACATGCTTAATGCCGCAGTACTCACCAAACGCTATGCTTAATTCATCACTGCCTTACACTCTCACTAGACACCAAACTCTACTTCTTGTACACGCTTTACCATGCTTAGTCCCTCGATGCTTATCCGACACTACTTAATGTGTCCTCTTATAGGCATAATCAATCCCTCACTACCTTACCTTGTTTTTCAAATGGCACTACCGACTGCTTCTTGTACACGCTTTGCCATGCTTAGTCCCTCGATGCTTATCCCACACTACTTAATGTGCCCTCTTATTGGCATAATCAATCCCTCACCACCTTACCTTGTTCTTCCTACAGACTGCTTCTTGGTACACTACCTACCCGGCCTCAAGACCGTCGGCGACGCGCACCACTTCCCGAACAACGTTCGCTTCTGTGCGGGCAATGGCGTGCTGCTCAACTGGGAGAGACACCATCCGTTGATGCAGAAGGCCTTGGATCACTTTGACAATCACTACGACCCGCAATGCTGGGGCTGTGCTGGGCCTAGGCTCATGGGTCAGTTGATACCCGAGTACCTATCCCGCGTAACGCTGGTGGCGGAAAAGCTGGTGTTTCCAGTGCAGTATCGCGAGGCGAGTACGTATCTCTCCCGCGAAGACGATGCCTTCTGCGAGCATATCATGCAGAATGCCGTGGGCTTCCACATGTACGGACAGGCCACCTCGCAGCAGGATGTTAAGAAAGGGTCGGTGACCGCGTGCATCATAGCGAAAGTTAGACTCCGACCCGACGACAACGTGCCGTTTGACAAGGTGCGCACCCCGGCTGGTGCTGTGTTGAAGCGTGCGTATGATCCCAGTGTTATGCACAGTGCGAAGACCTGCAAGAACCTGCAGCTGGTGCCCTTGGAGCGTAATGTGGCTGTGGTTCTGTTGGCTTACAAGCGTGTGGATTTGGTCGGCAGGATTCTGGAGATGTTTGTGGAGAGTAGGTATATCCGGGAGGTGGTTATCTGGAACAACAACCCGGACCGTTTGCTGGACGCCGATAAACTGGCCATGGTATATGAGAAACTACCCAGGAATAAGTATACGGGAGAGGTCCCCTATGTGCCATGTGTGCGCGTTTACAACTCGCGAAGGGATGGTAATGTGCTGTTTCTGGGACGGTTTGCGGCGTGCTTGGCCTCGAGTTCGCCTCTGTGCTACTTCCAGGATGACGACTGGATCGTCCGAGACACTGAACAGTTGCTACACTTGGCGAATAGAGAGCCTCATAGAGTGCACAGTATCACGAATGGTGAGGTCGTGCGTACCGCCAACTCGTGGAAATTCGGTAACCCTAAGATACACATGAATGCCCAGTTCTCATGGGTGGGGACGGGCGCGTGTGTGTCGAGGAAAATGGTGCAGAACTTTTTCTTGCAGCTACTTGCGAGTCGGCTCAGCGTCACAGACCGCACGATGGCTGACTTCTTCTTCACGGCATGGACAAACGCACCACAGGATGTTATTGAGGGTGATATTGTGGAGCTGACACGTGCTAACGCCTTCTCTGGGGCGGAGGGTACCAAAGACTGGGGTAAAGGCACACAGAGGAACATTGATTATATCATGTATAGTCTGAGTAAGCTTTATGAGATCCTTACTAGGCCCGCATACGCGGAGGTGAGACACCTATTCTTACCGTATACCCCCGATGTGGCGGAATGGTACCGAACTTCGGGTGGGGGTGGTTCTGGTGGTGCGGCGAATGCACGGCACGCTCCCCCACAACAATACCCCAATGCTAAGCGGACTAAGCTGCTTACTATGCCTGTATATACCAACACCACTCTGCTAGAGTCAGAAACTAGTCTCATGCAAGACCCCACTTTGTACCCCGGGTGTACGGTGAGTAACGATAGGTATAGAGCTATTCTGCGCACCGATGCCAGTGAGTTTGGCCTGGGCCACAGACCTATGTACAACCCCACCTTCACCCTGGACATGCACATGGCACAGAATTCGGTATCAAAATACAAGTTCGAGCGGAATCTGCGCAACATGGTCGATGGCAGCTTATCCACCAGCTTTGAGCCCATATTCCGAAGGAAGTGCCACAACATCACTATGGAGTTCTTACGCCCATACCCGTGTACCTATGTGAGCGTGATGCTAGACGCGGGCCCGGAGAGTGTGGAGATGTACGTAGGTCTTGCCAGCGAGAGTGATGTTCAGAGCATTGGCAAGTACATGCTAGGTCGGTGGGACGGCACCCAGACTATATACGGGGGTAGGGCGGGCGTGGATGCCAAGAATAAGATTGTATCGAAAGGGTTGGCAAAGGGTAAGAATACACGCACGGATAAGCAAGATGTGCGTCAGAACAAGCATAACAGCCGACGGGGTAGTGAAGATAGGCTAGGAGAGGTTAGTTGGGTGGTGCTGGAGGTGTGTGCTAGGATATCGGGGGCGTACTTCCAGGACGCAAAGATATACGATATAGACCTGGTTGCGGAGGTCTAGAGTCTACTGTAGGGCATTTGATCAAGGAGTGTGGGGGGGGGGGGGCAGTGTAACAGCTTATTAGTAGTAGTATTTAAATAAATCTGGCTGCCATTGTTAGCGTATGTAGATACTGTCGATTCTGTAAGAAAAATTCCAAGTCATCATGATAATCTCCAAAGGCCAAAAAATATATCATATCAACAAGCAGTAAAGAATTTGGTGCTCACAGTGTGTTCTAAGGTCGTGCAAACCGACCCGTGAATCCTATGTACACTCATCACAAGCTTGATCATATCAATCTTATTGATATTCTATGTTTATACAGCAGAATCTTCCCCGTATCTATCGTGACTATCTCGGTTCCGCTTCTTACTTCCGAGTTCAACTGAGGCTAGGTTTATGTCGGTGGCGACAGTGGGTGCAAAGTGATTTGTTAACGTCGTGATATATATATATAAGGAGGAGTATACAGATACACATGTATGTATTCACATATGCGTATATGTGCAAATTTAAATGTCCTACAGTTGATTTGCTCCTCTCTCTCTCTCTCTACACTCTAGAGAGAGAGTGAGATAACTCCAATGTGAGAGGGCATTGAAAGCTCGACAGGTATGTAAATAATCAGATACCCAGAAAATAGGTCTGCACGTATATATATACCCAGAAAATTTAGTTTTGAGGGCGCTCTAAAATGTTTTTTTTCTCGTTTTTTTACCCTCTCTGACATAACCTCTAAAAAAAATGAGGTTTTAGGAGGCTATGTTTATTAGACTTTTTTTAAAGTTTAACCCCCTATATAAATATCGGTTTGCGTTAAAACTTAGATAAAAGATTTTTTTTCATTTTCGTGTGAAAGTCCTAAAAAACATGTTATTTATGAAGTTGCATGTTCGGAAATCGTCAAAATAGTCTCTCCATTCTCTTTCGATCTAAATACCTTGGGTGTCTGTTTTGGGGATTTTTTAAAAAAAAGCCAAATGCTGTAGGTTGGTATTGTTTTCGACTTTTTTCTCTCTCACTACTACAGAGAGTGTGACCTGAGGGCGGCCGAGTATTTCGGCTTTAAAAAACCGCTTTAAGATACGTTTAAAAAAAACGTTTTTTTTTTTTTGTTGAAAAATATAATTATGTAGGACCCCTTTGAACCGGATTGCACAACTACCACGTACCCGCCAAATTTAAGCGAATCTGATTGGAGAGAAGTATCAGCAGGAATCCATACCCTTTTCTCGTTTTGTAATCAAACAAACTATGTCATATGAATAGCATCTACGTGTCATAAGCGATATGGCTTGACTGCAATATGTAGTAACTATGGCTATGTAATGTGTCTTTCGTGTGTACGTATCTCTCCTGCTATATATATATATATAAAGATTCATACTAGGTACATGCACGCATGTGTATATAGTTATGTATTAGTGATATTGCAATGTTCAAGGTTAACCAATACCTATAGCACTTCCAGCCGGTTTATGGACGCTGATTACGTTGGTGGCCTGCATCTGCTAGTTGAGTATAAATGCTGAGCAAACCCCCTCATTGGCAGTCCTATCATTGGAGTGATTCAGGGCACACTTCAAACTTTTAGCTTAGCTACAGTGGTGCGTAGTTTGGACTATACACGATAGGGACGACAATATGCCACTGGACGACAATATACACTATACAGGGGGTACCATATAGTAATTTAAAATTATAGTCTTAGAATACAGTCATTACAGTCTGTAATACACATTTTTTACTGCATCATATAGTGTCATATCTTCTGAGCACGATTCGGATCATACCATACTACACGCGATTATCATGCCACCTTTGCATATAAATAGAGGTGTCCACCTCTACACACTGCCAGACCTTGACGAGATCGACTTCGCATACTACCAGCCTCAACCGTTCCCTGAACATGATAAATGCATGAGCCTGACCAAAGCCAGGAGACGTCGCAGGCAGCGTGTGTATGTACCTATCTCGTGTGTTTCTAATTTGCATAATGATATTAATAATCTTGGTTTCATTGCCTGTATGTGGTTACGATTTGTAATAGTTAGATATCTGCTTGATGTAATCAGGAATCTTAATGAGATGATATATAGTTACCAGTTGTGTTTGATGCATGCTTGCTATAATCATGAATCGTAATGAGATGATATATAGTTTTTAAGCTGTGTTTGTTGTATGATAGTTACCCGTTGTGTTTGATGTATGCTTACCACAATCATCAATCTTAATGGGACGATATATAGTTGCCAGTTGTGTTTGCAGTTTTCCTCTCATCATTACGACCCTTGATGTAGTTATCGTTATCTTTGCTTGTACGTAATCGGCATTTTGCTTGAGAATTGCCTGTAATGGTGTTGAATCCTGGTGTATTTGTGTGTATATGATCATCATGCGTGTTTTGACTTACCTGATATGGTTATGAATCCTATGTAATTGCGCCCAGATACTGAAGTTTGTCTGACTTATATGTATTGGTTATTGAAAAATCATCTGACCTTGCACGATAGTATGACCTATATGTAAGAACAGCCAATAAAGATCACGTGAGCAGACACATGGCATAAATTCGGCTTTTAAAACGTGCGTGTATCAGTATTGTACAGGATATATATCTGTGTATATGTGAAACTACTGGTCACAGAGTATAAACTAATAGTCACAGGGTACGAACTAATGGTCACAGGGTACAAGCTAATGGTTACAGGGTACAAACTTATGGTCACAGGGTACAAACTAATGGTCACAGAGTATAAACTAATGATCACAGGGTACAAACTAATGGTCACAGAGTATAAACTAATGGTCACAGGGTACAAACGAATGGTCACAGGGTACAAACTAATGGTCACAGAGTATAAGCTAATGGTCACAGAGTATAAACAAATGATCACAGGGTACAAACTAATGGTCACAGAGTATAAACTAATGGTCACAGGGTACAAACGAATGGTCGCAGGGTACAAACTAATGGTCATAGAGTGCAAACTAATGGTCACAGATGTAGTGGAATGCGTGTGAGCATATATATGGACAATATTTGCATGTCATTTAGTGGTATGAGTGTATTCTTTCGTTTAGTATGTGCACATACAACACACTCCACACCACAAGTATATTCTTCATCGTATCGTTCTCTTGTATCGAATGAAGATAGGTATATCATTTGCTTAGCAAAGTAGATAAGAAACTACAACTCAGATCTGTGCTCAAATTTGTAACTGTTTATATTGTTCTCCTTCTAAAGATTTTCAGTCCCATGGTCTGATTCGTCATTTCTTAAGTAAATATACATGATTGCAAAAATACATCTAAACACTGCCCATTGCACTCTTCGACATGCCAGTGAGGTGACTTTTTATTCCGTTTTCGCAAACCACACGCCTCGCTAGTAGTAGCGCCGACTTGAGTGTCTCATACGTATACGCAAGCGTACGAAACACATGTATACACGTATGCATCTGCTCGCATAGATCGTTATGCATTCGCACGCTCGCATATACCCTACGTCTATGCCCATATTCACACGAACACGGACACGTATATACACATAAACACGCGAAAATGACATCGCAAACCAGATATCGTCGTCGAATTTCCCACTATTATACCTTAAACTCTAATTCCCTATGTACACAGGATCTATGACTTCTATGAGCATCCAGAGGGTTTCTGGTCATACCTCTACTTGTACAGTATCTTGATACTCATCGTTGGCA